>MJGA01000061.1:0-69942 GCA_001910725.1 Phanerodontia chrysosporium
TCACTTATACCCTCCTCGCCAGAGGTTGCGGAACCTTCGGATACCTCTTCCTCCTCCCCTTCCTCCCTCCGCCCCTCGACTTGCTGTCTTTGACGTGGACTCATGCCTGATAGAACGACTACTGTAGGACATCATACTCTACTCCCAGCCGCGGACTCCAGCAATGAGATTGTCGTCCCTCTGGTGCCCACTCGCTCCTTCTTCGCGTGGACTTTTGGACGAGGAACTGCGGTACGTGATTCAGACGCGTCGCATCTCATTCTTGCTAAGATCAGTATAGATCTGGCGTATTTGGCCAGCCGTGCTCCTCCATACCCTCTTTGCAGCGTGTAAGTCGCGTTTTAACCCTTTCAGTCGAGATTGCTGAATGTTTCGCAGTGGTCGTGACCCTTTCTCTTCGCGAACTCATTAAACTCAGCATTCCCAATGTGCTCCTCACTCTCCTTGGTGCGTTGCAAGAGCTCCTCACCTAGTCACACGATCTGAACAAGGCTCAGGTGTGGTTATCGGTTTCGTGATTTCTTACCGTGCAATGTCTGGGTATGTTTTTTCTCTCCATTCTCTGCGAGTACCGTACTGATCACCGCGCTCATGATCAACAGGTACGACAGATACTGGCAAGGACGCTCCATGTGGACAGACGTGATCCGCCAATCTCGGACCTTCGCCCGTTTCGTCTGGTACCATGTTCCCCTCAAAATCGAGAATGAGCAGAACAGCGGGGAGCAGACTGAGGAACAGAAGGCGAAGGCAAAGACGGAGAAGCTGAAGGTCGTACGCCGCGTCATGGCGGAAAGCGTATGGCTTTGGACCTGATTGAAGCGTGCGTGTTCTGTTTTCTGCCTTCTGCACCGACAGACGCCTCAAGATTAGCTCAGTTCTCTGTCGCTCTCAAGCATCATCTCCGAGGTATTCTTGCTTTACTAATTAACACACTCTCCCGCCTAACCAATCCCCAGGTGAAAAGGGGATATACTACGAGGATCTGTACCCTCTTGTGAAGCCTCTCCACGACGTTTGTCAAATTCTTACGAGCTCTGATACACGTTCTGACTGTACATTAGCACCCTAACCATCGCCAGAGGCAATCTACGAAGCCGCTCGGTCCCCCCGAGCGCGAACCTACGGTGACGCTTCGCGTCCCAGCACACGTGTCCGACCCGGTCATCCCGCCCATCAATGCGTACGGCTCGACAAAGACCCACCTGGGCCGGCCAGGCTATGCGTCGCACTCTTCACACACGTCGGTGTCCTCCCACAGCTCGGACGCGACAGAGCGGAGCCACCTGCTGCCGGGCATGATCTCCGCGGCGCGGCGCGGGCTCGTGTCGAACGTCTCGAGCGACCTCATCCCCTTCGCGGGCATCTTCTCCGACATTTCCGAGTGGTTCAGCGCGCGCCGGCACAAGCGCACGCCGCCCCCGCCCGAAAACCGCGACGTCGAGGCCGCAGAGCAGATGCGCGAGGCCGACGCGCTCGGCGGCATGAGCGAGCGCCACTACTGGACCCACGCGAAGCACAGGCCGCGTATCGCCGGTGGTGGACAGAACGTGCCCTTGCAGGTCGTGCGGTGCCTCTCGACCTGGCTCAGTGTCTGTGAGGAGCGCGGCGTCGTCCCTGGTGCGTGTTTTTCTCGCGAAGCGCTGCGTACGCTGACGAGAGGTGCACAGGTACCACTCTCGGTAACATGTTCGGCTGTCTTTCTGCTTTCGAAGACAGCCTTGCAAGTAGGTATTCGCTTGTTGTTCTGCCACAGATTTTCTGACCATTGCATCAAGACATGGAGAAGATCCTTACCACCCCACTGCCGTTGTAAGTGCACTTACGCGGAGGCATCGTAATCCACACTAATCCTCTATTTTTACAGCATGTTCTCTGTGCACATCAAGTTCGTATAGCATCCAGTCTGCTGAAGGCAAAGCTAACCGGGCTATATCTTTTTCTTTCTTTCTTTCTTTCTTTTTCTTTTTCGCAGGCAGTACGTTTAATTCCTGTAACTTCCCGAACTGCTCTAAGGCTTTCGACTCGCCAGCACCGTGTGGCTCTACCTCTTTGCCCTCCCATTCCAGCTTGTAGACCTGTTCCATTGGTACACGATCCCTGGCGTCTGCATTGCCTCCTTCATCTACCTCGGCTTTGTAGCATCCGGTGAGGAGATTGAGCAGCCGTTCGGTGCGTCTCCGTATTACAGCCTTCTTGTCCCATGCTGACTCGGTGCCAACAGGCTACGACGACGTACGTATTCTCCTGGTGGCGCGATCGGTGTAGCCATGCTGACAGCAGGACGTAGAACGACCTGGATCTAGACCTCTTCTGCCGCGAGGTCATCCACGCAGATATCGAGCATCTCAAGCGCACGCCGACACGCAACGTCTTCCTTGGCGCGCACCACGTCGGCGACGAGGTCATCATCGACGAGAGCGAGGAAGAGGAGGACCGGCTCGGCCGCCGCGGACGCATCGAGGAAGTCTTTGGTGCGTGCTACTCTCGACGTCTTTCGAGCACATTGCTGATGTGGACATTGCAGGTGTCGTAAAGAGCGTCGGCGAGTGACCGTGTGGGGCGGTAGCGTAGCTGCACACGAACTGTATAGCACTAATGCGAATGCAGTCGCTCATCGTGGTCACAGCAGCAGCAGCGCGCCGTGTTCGTGCAGGAGTGGTAGGGCCTCGCTGACGCTTGCGCGGGCCTCCGTGTCAAGCGCACCGCGGCCGCGTCGGATAGTGACGCTAGAGAGCCCGTGCTTCAGGTACCGTACCAACTCGTCATCGAGGAGGCGGAGGTGCGCAAAGTTTTGTAAGGCCGAATCGAAGCGTAGAACGAGCGTGAGCCCCGAGAGCGTTTCACGCCCTGACCAGAGGTCCGCAAGGAGGCTGGGAACAAGCTCGAGCGCGTCGGGCACCCAGTACGACGGTATGCTGAGCTCGAGCTCGCGCAAGTCGGCGCAGTGACACAGGCCCAGCCCGGTCCGTGGGGCGACTGGCGACCGGGGTATCAGAACAGGAACAAAGAACGGGAAGCACTCATAGGACGCACCTCGTGTCGGGTACACGCACCCGAGCTCCATCCTCAGGGTGTGCAGGCCAGGTCCGGCCTCTGCGAGAACCGTATCGAGTGCATCGGGGTCGTACGCATCGAGGAGGACGTCGAGCTCCAGCGTCCTGAGGGCCGGCGGCGCGCCGCGCATGCACATGCCCTGCACCAGCAGCGCGAGTGCCTCCGGGGAGTGGTGCGGGTACAAGGCCCGGCCTGTGCCGAGGCGTCGAAGGCGGGGCAGGGCAAAACCCTCGAGCACGCCGAGCAGCTGCGACTCGCCGATGTCGCACTCGTCGGGGTCCGTGTCTACGTCCCAGAGGAGCTCCTCGAGCGCCGGCACGAGCGACAGCAGCCCGAACGCGGCGCTCCCTGCCGCACAGCTGTCGTGCACACGCAGCCGCCGCAGAGGGTGTCTCTTCGCGAGCAGGTCGTCCCCGGTCCAGCGGAGCGTCGTGCGCGTGAGCTCGAGCGTGCGGAGCAGCGGCAGGTGCTCCAGAACTGCCGCGACGTCGTCCATCGCGAGCAGACACGCGTCGTGTTGCCACCCGACGAAGCGTAGCTCGCGCACGCTGTTGCGTACGATGTCGCCCGCGGTGTCGAGGAAGCGGAGCAGCGCAAGTGTCAGCGGCGCGCCCCCCAGCTGCGTGCGGCAGCGCCGTGAGTACGCGTCCCAGTTCTCATCGGCGCGTGGCATGTACGAAGCTTGCCAGTGCGTCATGTTTGCTAGTGAGATCCAGGAAACCTCGAGCCGCCGGAAGAGGTACGGTCGCGACGCGTAGAACCACGCGTGGTCGACCAGGCTGCAACAGGCGAGCGTAGCCTTGTCGTCGACCAAGTGAGAGACGATCTCGCTCAGAAGCTCGGGGGGAAGCTTGGTGCAAGAAGATGGCGCCGTCGGCTGGAAGTCGAAGCGTTTACAGGCAATGCGTCGCACATTACGCTGCAAATGCGCCGCGATGAGAACGCGCTGTCGCATGGGTACGCAGCGAACCAGCGAAGCATCCAGTAGGAGCTCACTGCGAGGTTTACACATCAGTGACGAAAAGGAACAGTGCCTCATTTCCAGGTACATACCATGGTTTGCCTGCTGGAGCAGTAGCAGGCCTGTGTTGTGAGCTTTCTCGCCGTAGGATAGCCATGGTGTACACTATGTTGCTCTACAATCACCGAGTCAGCGACGTGCACCCTATGCCCTATGCACACGTAGTAAATAGACTGTACCTGCACGCCGTATGGTGTGGACTAGAGAGGAAACTGGGGATTGCGAAAGGGCTTGCTTCAAGTACTTGTAGGTACAGCGGGCAGGCCGGACCCGAGGACTGTGCAGCACGGCATCACGGTTCGAGCATGGCGACAATACACCACTGACCACATTCCGCAGCACCGAAGCTTCATCCTGATGCCGGGGGCTGTTCAGGGCGGATCATGAATGGGAAAATCACGAATGCCTGCAATATTTACTTGAGTACTCGCAGACATGGCCAGTCCTGAGCCAGGCCTGCCTTGGAGAGTACCTGACAATCTTTGAAGAGCAGTTCACCGAGCTCTGAAGTAGCCCGGAGAGTGGGAACTCGTGATTTGCAAGACGCGGCGCCTTGCCAGGATTCGTCCGCAGCACTCAATCAAATACGAGCTTCTCTGTCAGTGTGGAGGTGATGGTCACTAGACACAATTGCCAGGCACACAGATGATTTCGAAGCTTGACTCGCCTGTGGTCGCGGGAGCTTCTAGGGCTGCGGAAGAGAATTGAAGATAAAGTGAAAAAAAAACATGTGATAAAAGTTTTGGACACACTGGGAATTGAACCCAGCACCCCCCGCAAGTGCACCGAATGCTAAGCGGATGTGATAACCAGCTACACCATGTGCCCTCGAATGAGCTCTATGCTATACCCATTCCGACGCGGCGCTGGCGCTTTTTAGGACAGCATTGAGGAGAATTGCGCCAAGGCAACTAGTATTACAAGTCATCAGCGAAAAAATAACTGCTAGATCTAGCTTGACCAGGGCTCCCAGCGCAGATCAGCGTTGCCAGACTGGGATCGGGATTGCCACCTAAGACATGCGATCGATAAGCATGACATGCTTATCAGCCTGATAGCACTGACCAGGTTTGCCAGTATGGAAAGCCAGGTCACCGACGTCCAGGTCTGGTAATGCCTGGCAATACATGACAATGGCCGCAGTTGCGTGGCATATATATCCAGGTTTATTGGCTTGCTACTCGGGCTCCCCCCATATACAGTAGACAATAAAATTGATTCATTTACTAGTATACAACACACCATACAGTACATGAGTGCTCGGGTGACAGATGCATAATAGGATGGATCGCTGGTGGCACTATATGCTTGTGTCACCCTGCGCACACCCTCACTCTGGGAGGGCTGCTCTTGCGGAACCTGCAATGCAGCGGCCTGCGTCCGCGTGTCTTCAGAAAGGGTCTACACCAAAACCCTATGTCTGCATTATGCCCTACTGCGTCAGAAACCGATATGTGCACTCGTAAGGACGGTGACGCACCGGTCAAGCTGCTCGTCAACGCGGTTGAGCTCCTCCAAGGGGCAGTCGTCCGGGTGCACACGGCGCATGGCAACGAGCCGCTCGAGCCGCTGCACGCTCGAGTCGAGTCTCTTCCAAAAAAAAAAAAAAAAAAAAATGCAAGCAGAGCATCGGGCTTGAGAACGCACTTGGCGAGCCACGCCGCAAACGCAGCTGCGCCGCAGGGTATGGGGCGTCTGTCGTCCTCGCGGTCGCATGCGGGGTTGGTTGTAGACGCATATGATGGAGTGTCGAGTGTGTTATCAAGTCCTGAGATACAAACGGCGAGTAGTTAGTAGGATATATGCGCACATACAATGGGACTTACAGCTCGAATCTGATTGCATTGTCACGGCTTCACACCGTGAGTCTTTCCAGACCGGGAGGAGTCCATATTAACATGACCGGCCTAATGCACGATAGGGAGCGGTGAGAAGGGGTACAAGAGTGGCGGGCACAAGGGGTTCGCCTCAAGTTCGCCTCGAAGTGACTCTGTGGATCATCAGAAATAGTCTTTTATCGAGGACGCACGAACCTCAATACTCAGTGCAAGCCTGCAATCACTGTCTCACGGGTTCAAGGATAATGGAAGGGCCAGATTCGTCGGAGCAGGCAGGAGCGTTGGCACCAGGAGTGGGAGACGTGACGGTACGAGAGAGAGCAGGGCGAAGGGGATGGAAGTCTTATATGCGTTGGAGATGGACTTTGCTTCTCGGACACTTCGACGTCATCGTTTCGGGCATCGCACGTCTGTCACAGGTTTAAAGTCCTGGTAAGCAGAGAACGTCACAAGTAAGTCACTGTGTGACCCGGTAAGCCGTTGTGTTGTAAGCATCGGCCCCCGTGCTTCGCGCTAGCACCTTCGCTGCATGCCGCATGCACCACTGCTATGTGCTGTTGCAGTAGTGGCGCTGCGCTTTCTGCAGAACCATAAGCATCCTCGTGCTGTTCTTGCGAACCTCGTTTGGCAACATGAGTTGTGCCCAAATGAGTGAGTGAGCCCCGTACGCCGTGCCGAAGTGGACCCCTATTGGCCCAGTGCGTCGATAGCACACTCAGGAAGTAAGATAATAATGACTTGTCCATTACTGGTCAAACAAACTCGTACAGATGTTTGCATTATTATCCATGACCTTGCCAGGAAGTCCCATGCCTTTCAGCATCAGCACGACGAGCCATGGCCAGGCATTGCCAGGCGTTACCAGACTGGCGCGCGTTTGCCATCGCAGGCCAGCGCTAGTCTGACTGGCACCGCCTTGCCAGCCCTACCATGCCAGATCTGCGACCTATTTTTTTGCTGATTTGAACGGGCGATAAAACAGAGTCAGACGTATGTAACGGACTTGAAAGATTACATGGCAGATGTAGAAGGCGCTGAATACTAAACAACCTCACGCCTTCTCTTTCTCGGTCTCGGAGTAGTGGTCGTCGTGCGAGTCGGCGTGCCCTTTCCCAACAACCTCCTCGAGCGTCTTCTGGCCGGCGTGCCTGTCGATGCGCCACGCAGTGAAGGTATGTCCCTGCGCGAACACCTCCTCGATCTCCTCGAGCGTGCGGCCGGCCGTCTCGGGGAAGCAGAAGAAGATGTGGATGAAGGCCGCGAAGTTGAACGTGCCGAAGATGAAGTACGTCTTGTACGCGATGCTCGACAGGCCTGGAGGCACCGCCCACGCGAGCGCAAAGTTGAACAGCCAGTTCGTCGCTGTCGAAACCGAGACCGCCTTCGCGCGTACGCGCATCGGGAAGATCTCCGCCGGGTACGTCCACGAGACCGGGCCCATGGTGACGGCAAAGCTACAGACGAAGAGGTACGAGCAGACGATGATGCCCTTCGTGATGCTGTCATGGCCCTCGATGACCCAGACGCCTGCGCGAGAGACCCGTCAGCTGGCGCAGTGCTACACGCAAGAGAAGCTGACTCACGATCTGTGCCGATAGTGCCCCAGTGTCCGAAGCCACCCTGAAGGCCACCGACGAGCATGAGCCAGAAGCCCATGAGGAAGGTACCAGCGAGAAGCATCGGGCGGCGGCCCCAACGGTCGATGTAGATGATAGCGGGCACGGTGAAAACGACGTTCAAGACGTATTGCACCGAGTCTGCAATAAGGTTCCCGCGGCGACCGGTGAGACCAGCACCCTGGAAAACGTAGATAATGTAGTACCTGTCCGCTGCGTGAGCCTGGTATTTCTACTCATTGAATGAACGACAACTTACATCATGATGTTCATGCCGCTCAGTTGACTCCACATCTGCAAGCTGGTACCGAGGCCCACACGCCTGAAAATACCGGGCTTGAGGAGGTCCATGTAGGACTTTGCGCCCTCCGTACGCTCGAAGCGGACCTGCTCCTTGATCTCGGCGAATTCGAGCTGCACAAGCGGGGCATTGGGGTCGCCCTTGCCGTGGAGGTCGGACAGAATCTCGAGCGCCTCGTCTTCCCGGTCATGGTCAATGAGCCACCGAGGACTCTGTAACGGTCGTCAAACACAGCCACCAGAACGTAGAGCAAAAGCAGAAACATACCTCCGGGAAGAACAACATGCCCGTACTGAGGATCACCGCTGGAATCATCTGGAGACCCCAGGGAATGCGGAAGGACGCGGTGCCGTTGATGTAAGAGCAGCCAAATTCGACGAAGTACTGCAGGAAGATACCCCAGGTGATGGACCACTGCTGCATGGAGACGAGGCGGCCACGGATGGCAGGTGCGGTAATTTCGGACTGGTAAATTGGGACAGTGGCGGATGCAAGACCGACGGCGATACCGGAGATGACGCGGCCTGCAACAAGCATACCGCGGTTCTGCGTAGCATGAGGTCAGGGTACCAGCTTCCAGAACGAGACATGAGTACGTACCACTGCAGCGCATTGCAGTATACTGCCCAGGACCCAAATCCAGCCGGACAGGATGATGACGCGCTTCCGTCCGATTTTGTCCGCGAGACTTGCGACTATCAACGACCCAACAAGCGACCCGGCGGGCATGGAGGCAACGATGGCTCCCTGGGCGTTTGGTCCGGGATTCCCAAAAGTGTTAGCGTAGGCATCATTCTATACTGCAAAGTTAGATGGGTAGATGGTGGTGAATGGGGAGATGACGTACGCTGAGCACTCCGGACATGGACGAGATGTCCAGACCGAAGAGGCCGCCGCCGATACATGCGAACGAGCCTACGATGTAGGGGTTCGCAGCGATACGTGGACTGTACTGGTGAGGGCGTAGAACAGCAAGTCAGCGACACGCAGAACATCTAGCGAGAGCGTGTCACACGACGTACGCCCTTTCCCATGATGGATCGCTTGCTCGCGCCTGCTCTTTGAGCGGCAAAGATGCAAGTGTAGGGGATGAGGAGCAGGGGAAGACGAGAAGCCCAAGAGCCGCGAACCTCGAGCTCTGAGCCGTCTTTATAGCAATGCGCCTTGTGACTCCAGCTCAACACAGCTCATCAGACTACCAATATACACGGCGACGCTCTGCCGGCCCGCCGAGTGGTAGTGTGAACGTTAGTCGAGTCGGAAGCATGGCAGCAACGGGACGATCAGCCCGGCTCCGAACCCCCAAACCTTCTGACCACCGCTGTCCGCACCACAGCACGATGCACACCGCTCTAGAGTACGCTTGCGACTGGCTGGAGGTCTTGTGCGTCGCTTTGGCCAGCAGTTTGGGCCAGCTTCACCGACCGCTGAGGATAGCATGAGCCTGCGCGTGTCGTCGCAGCCGAGAACGGCAAAGCGAAGATGCGTCACGGCCAGCACGCCGCCTGCAGCTTTAGGAGGTCAGCGGACCCAGGAACAAGAAGCACAATACAGAGAAGCATGTGGAGAACGCTGATAGACGCACTCACAAGTTTGTCGAAAGGAGGCGAACTCTGCGTGCCGTCTCCACCACCCCGTGGGGGCCCTGTCTCGGCAAGGAACCTTTGCTGGGGCCATCATTTGCCTGATCTCACAACGGCGATGTCGTCGCCACCGAAGTGCAGCGTCGTCCAGGGTTAGAGGATTCCGCTGTTCCAAGAGGTTCACCGCGGTGAGTACTGAGCCGGTGAGAGTGGTAGGCCATCTCGGACCGCCGACCGCGATCAGAACATCTGACGCGGACGGATGATGTCAATGCCGTGAATTAGGCTTTCCGCATCTTAAGCAACGCTTTGCACTGTCGTTCTTACTGACCACAGCAAGACAAAGGACCGTGTCTGGCAAGACTACTCACCGAAGATGCTTCAGCCCACGAATTGGTGTCCTGAGACGCAGTGTTGCTAGTGATTGAGCTCCAATACACAGATATTTCCGAGAAATCCAAGTTGCAAAGCTTAGCGGTCCTGGTGTCCGAGAGATCACAATTCATCATGAGTAGGTGTTGTTTTAAGTATCGCGCCAGAAACGTTCGTGAACCAGGCTCGCTGGTCCTTGGGACACGCCCAATCCTCCGAGTGCCCTGCAAAAGCACCAGATGCAGCTTTAATACTCAAGTACCAATCAGAACAGCACGATAATCGCACCTCCGAAAAACGTCTGGAAATGCAAGCCTTGCACAGAAGACTCGTTAGCATCCGTGTCGCGCAAGATCAACCCCTTCGCGTGTAATACGGATTGGCCATCGATGAAGACTTCGACTTCACCTGTGCACAACAGTCGTCAGCGATACTAGGGGGGCTGCCATCGCTCCATACCGTCTGCCTGGCCGACAGTGTTCATCTTCACCCGTTCAGCGACAGCAATCCATCGCCCAGGTGTAAACGTCCAGAGGCCGCGACCTACAGAGAACCCATAGTCGGAGTTGCGATGCGACTGCGGCACGGCCAAGAGCGCGGCGGCGTTCGTCTCGTTGAGGGGAAGGTACGCGTAGAGCTCGCCCTTGCCGCCCTGCCTGCCCCACCAGTCAGCACCGGCTGGCGTGCATAGGAACGCAAGAAGCCGCTTGCCTCCACATGAGCCGGAGGCTGAAACACTTGCAACGGTTCTCCTGCCGTCCACCACTGCACCCGTACGCGAACTCACCGACGCCGCCGTCTTGCGTGACCAACCACAACGAAACTCTCAGTCGTCAGACACAGTCGAGAGGAGCGACGCGCACAGATCCCTGGGAGCTTCCCGCCCTTTTGCCATGCCCATCCATCCTCAAAGAGCACCTCGTAGCTCAGTACGACTTCCTGCCGCTCGAGGTGCCTCTCGAGCTGCCGCCGCCACGTTTTCGGGCCATGGATGTAGAACCCAAAGCCACCTGGCGGCGCGGTTTTGTTCCCAGGATTGATGCTGCCCTTCAGGAAGACTGCCTCCCAGGCCACGGGGTGTGCTGCATCAGCATGTGGAGGAGTTACAATCTCATGAGAGTGCTGGGATGCTCTGTGAATGCCGAGGTCTGGGTCGGACAGCGCAACGTGCGTAATCTGAGGCAAAGTGATTGCAGGCGATGTCGAGAATCCTGCAAGGATAGAATGGTGCGGAACGGGGAAGAGTGTGTTTAGACTCATGACACCGAGGAAGAGGTCGAGCCAGCTCAGTTTGTAGGTAAAGTGAATCAGCTTTGCGGAAGCGTACTAAGTCAAATAGCTAACCGAGTCTATGAGTGTAAGAACTCGGCCTTACCCAACTTGTTAGTACCCCCACTTAAGAGTCTTTAGCAGCACTATCGATCCCATCCCCATGCATATACGATCCTACATAGCAAACTCTCTTACTGCAAGACGCACATGTGAATCCAGGCGTGATACCCATTATCTGTCCAGAACACTTGCCAATCGTGTCGTATGCGATCTCCGCGGATCCTTCTTGAAGGGAGGAGAGCTGGAATACGTCGTTTGATTCATTGAACGCTTTCGGAACTCTGCTACCAACCACCACCTGCTGCTTGAGCTATGTTTGTACCATCGCTTGCCCTCGCACTGTCCAGCATTCCCAGGTTGCAATACAGCCACAAGCTGGCAGCAATCGAGTTTACGACACATTGTGTAGGGGTTTAGTGAGCCTCGCAATCCACAGCCACCAGGCATCCACTTGCATGGTTTGTTGTGCTTCTCCGTAATATGTGGCTGATCCGTGGGCACCTGGAAATAACATGTCTGATCCATATGTAGTTCTCTGACAGTCTCTTCGACCTTGAACTGCAGGTGACGCACGTTCAGATGTTATACAGATGTTCTCAAAATAGGCACACCTCATCGCCAAGCAGGAGTGAGACACAGGTACAGTCTCTGTTGATTCCGTTCACTACAGTTTCCTTTCTCACATGGATTCCTCTCCATCAAGAGAATTCGAAGTATACCTGGCAATGGACGGTTACTCCCTCGGTGCCTCATCTCACCGCCGCCAGCTGTCGTAAAGCACATGCTCCTTTCGCTCCCGACGTCGTACATTCTCCTCGTGAGCTACATTGTTCGGCATAACTCTCTCAGATGCTTTATATGCAGACAAACGTGCGCGGCGACCGCTATACCCCCTTTCACGTTCGTTATCGCGTCGTCAACGGGGTAAACTGATCCTCGCATCTGGCCTGCAACATGCGTCCGACGGCATCCCCGATGCGTAGAGCCGGCAGGATTACAGATAAGTTTCCGCTCGAACCATGTGGTTCTTCTTCCGTACCTCGACGCGGCTCTGTCAGAGATGTTGATGTGAACGCACCGCAGGCCTAGGGCCTTATACTTTTTCCATCGACGGCCCTCGTATCATCCGCCAGCGACACATGGCGCACCCGTATATATAACTCGACAGCGCGGCGAAAGTGCGCAGGCGAGCGCACTCCGCCCCCCTCCCAGGCGACGATGAAGCTCGCACCGACTTTCTTCGGTCTGCTCGCCTTCTGCACGTCCGCGTTCGCGTGCCCCGGCGAGGAAGGCCACGACCACGCCGACCACGCCCATGTCCACAAGCGTGAGTTCCCGCAGGTGCCGCTCACACCGCCCACCCGGCCGCTGGTGTGGGGCGATCTCAACATTATCCACACCACGGACTCGCACGGCTGGCTGCTCGGCCACCAAAAAGCCTCGTTCCCGGAGCCAAACTACAGGCAGGTCGTCCCCTGCGCGTCTGCTGCAGGACGCGAGCTGACTTTTTGAGTTCTGCTCAGCGGCGACTTGGGCGACTTTGCCTCTTTCGTCTCGCACATGAAGCAAATCGCGCTGGTTCGTGGCGTGTCGATCCTCTGATTGACTTGGGCTGATCGAGATCGCTCGCTGCACAGGAGAAAGATGTCGATCTACTTCTTGTTGACTCTGGTGATCTCCACGACGGCACCGGCCTGTCCGACGGCTTCCCACCAGGCGGGGTCGATGCGCACGAAGTGGGTACCATCGCAGTGACGGACTGTCCAGGAACTAACACTCGCATCAACAAAGGCCAACAAGTTCGTCGCCCAGCTCCCGTACGACGTCATGGCCATCGGCAACCACGAGCTCTACATCTACGCGAACACGCTCGACATGTACCAAAACTTTGTCCCGAAGCTCAAGGGCCGCTACCTGTCCTCAAACGTCAACATCACCATCGCTGACAAGCATGGCAAGCCCGTCAGCGTCCCCGTCGGCAACCGCTTCGTCAAGTTCAGGACGCGCAAGGGCCGCAAGGTCACGTCGCTCGGCGTCCTGTTCGACTTTACCGGCAACGACCACAACACGACCGTCCAAAAGGTCCAGGACATGGTCAAGGAGAGCTGGTTCAAGGAGGCCATCGCTGAAGAGCCTGACCTGTTCCTTCTCGTTGGGTAAGCTCGCGTTGTCAGATATCGACGCCTTTGCGCTAACCTGTGTCCGTAGACACATGCCGGTCCAGCGCGACAACTGGCCTGCTGTCTTCAACGCGGTACGTGCTGTGCACCCGACCACTCCGATCCTCATCCTCGGAGGCCACTCGCACATCCGCGACTGCGTCCAGCTCGACGGTCGTTCGATGTCTCTCGAGAGCGGTCGCTACATGGAAACCGTCGGCTGGATGAGCGTCGACCTCAAGGAGAGGAACAAACATCAGAACCTGACGTTTACGCGCCGGTATCTCGACCCGAACCGCGTCACCTACGAGTTCCACACCGGTCGTAGCAACCACACCTTCGACACCTTCCAGGGCCGCGAGATCACGTCCGGCCTCGAGAAGCTCTCGAAGCGTTTCGACCTCGACTTCCTCTACGGCACCGCCCCGCGCGACTTCACGCTCAGCCGAGACCCGTTCCCCTCGAACGGCTCCGCGCTGTCGCTACTCGTCGGGCAGGCGCTGCCCGTCGCACTCGCGATCAACAACACCCGCGCGAACATCCCGAACATCATCATCACGAACTCGGGCGAGCTGCGCTTCGACATCTACGCGGGGCCGTTCACGAAGAACGACCAGCTGACGACGCTGCCCTTCGCGGACGCGTTCCTCTTCATTCCCAACATCACCGCAGGCGTCGCGAAGCAGGTCGTCACGACCCTCAACGGCGACGGTGCGAACGAGCGGCGCCGCGCGCTCGAGCGCCGCTACGCCGAGCTCTGGGGCCGCGGGCACGTCGACCACGTCTACCGCGAGTGGCTCGCGGACATGGACCGCCGCAGCGGGCACGAGCGCCGCGCGATGCACAACCTGACGCTCGGGTACGTCACGGACGACGCGTGCCCCGGCGTCGGCGACGACGTCCTGCACGCGCCGCTGCCCTTCTTCGACTCGCCCGACTTTGTCGCGTCGGACCCGCCGCCGGTCGCGGACGACGCACCGATCGACCTCGTGTTCATCAACTTCATCCAGGACCAGCTCCTCGGCGTGCTCAACAGCGTGCAGACGCAGAAAAACTTCACAGATGCGGACGTGCAGTCGTACTCGCCGATCCTCGCGAACGAGGCGCTCGGCTTGTTTGCGCAGAAAGTGTGGAACTAGTGTGTGTAGCTTATTTGTATGTAATCTTGTCGCTTGTAATTGGGGACTGCTCCTATCAATCCCTGTGTGTCGCTAGCGGATGGTCGTGCGCTGGTCAGAGTACAAGCCAAGAAGGGCGCTTCGACGGGATCCTTGGTGCTTTAACCTGTCGCTGTACATTATCTGCCTGCGTGGGTGGTCTATGCCGGATTCCGACTAGGACGATGTGGTTGGCCTACCAGTCGGTCTTTTGACGGCAGTGGTTGCCATCTTCTTCCCTCTTGACTCCAGCCCACTGCATGAGAGACTTAGCTATGCACTTCGTGGAGAACATACCGTTGCATGTACTCACGCGTTCTCTAGCAAATCGTCAATATCCTTATCATCATCGAAGGCATTGTCAATGATCTCTGTCTCTTCGTCCTCAGAGCTAGCAAGGTTAAATCACCAGCATGGCAGATGCGTGGCTTATCAGCGACGTCGTGGTCTCCGCGGCGATCAGGGTCGACCACATCCATGAAAGCACTTACGCTGTGGTGCGTTCAGTGCCCGTCACGGGAGCAGCAACCTCCGTTTCTGCGACGGCCTCGACGCCCGCAGCAGTCTGGTCAGCCGCAGTGGGCTCAGCCGATGGCTTGGTGGGCTCGTCCGACATGGTGGATAGGGTTAACAATGTTGACGCGCGATATCACAACGAAGCTGTATTCGTCATTGGATACAGGCTCGCATGGCGTCTGCAACAAGGCCCGCATTGCTCCACGAGACCATAGGTACTTATATAGTAACAAAACACCCATAATCAATAGGTCCACCGGGAGGCGACGTTGCATATCATACAGAACTGACATTCCTTTGCTAGCTCTTGAGGATCCATGTCCCACAGTAGGGAGATGTAGAGCAAACAAATGTATTCCATAAAACTACAAGTACAGAAGTAATCCATCAGACCGACGTTCCACCCGCTGACAAGCATCCCGCGCGACTGAAACCAGTGCGCGCAGAACGCGAGTCAAACGTCCTCGCGACCGCACGCCCGAGGGCGGCGGCCATGTGCTCGGTATGACGGGCGAACGCGATTGTCATCGACTGGATTTGAAGGATGTGGCATGTGTAAACATGCGAGACTCGAGTTAGAAACTATAAAATAGATCCTAGCTGAGTATGTTCTGAGGAAACAACGATGTCGGGCACGCAAATTTATACGGCGCGTGTTTAGGGCAGGCACCGACGCCCTTGCGAAACCGCTGGACCTTCGTGGCGCCCGGCTGGGCACCTTCGCTTTGCAACCTCCCGGCAACTAGCACCCGGAAGGAGAGGTCATTTTCTGCAGCAGTGCGTCATATTATCCATATTTCAAGTACAAGTCTGACCAATCTTTGTAATAGGCTTGTACCCCAGTGACTATGTGTTCAATTAAGTGTTTCGCATGTCGCACCGTCTATCACTGCTCCGCAATCAAAGCAGCCCGATGGGCATACACCCTCTGAACGTTCGGCCGCTCGAAGAGCTTCTTGTGCCACCTAAGTTGCGTCAAATGAGAGACGAGTAGTAAGTTGGAAAGTACTCACGCAGCGGTGGCTGGAAACTCTTTGTCAAAGTTGAAGCCGGGTTCCATGGCATCGGGAATGACAAAGTTGTTCCAGCTGGGGCCGCAGATCAGTTTTATACCCCCTCTTCGCGCAGCCCCAGACAACACGTACGAGACGAAGGACAAGTCCGCAACGGTGACCTTCCCGCCGACAAGCCACTCCTGCGTGGACAGCACGCTCTCGAAGACTCCGAGCACGCGGCGGACCTCAGCTCTGAAGCGCTCTAGCACAGGCGGGAACTTCTCGGGGCTAAACAGTGCGTACCACGCCGCGTTCCCGAACGGCGGGCCCTGGCCCGACGCCTGGAAGAAGAGCCACTGCAGCTGGAAGTACTTGTCCACGCCGCCGGCAACGGAGATCGTGTGCGTGGGGTCGTAGTGGTCGACGAGGTATACGATAATCGCGTCCGACTCCCTATGTGGCGGCCGTGTCAGCAAGTGCGCGCGGACGTCGGAAGATGGGCGTCCGTACCAGAGGACGACGTCGCCGTTCTGGTGGTCGACGATCGCTGGCACGCGGCCGTTTGGGTTGTACCTCGTATACTCAGGTGCCTTGTGCTCGCTCTTCGTGAAGTCGAGCAGGACCAGTTCGTACGGGAGCCCAAGCTCCTCTAGAATGACTGGCACTCGCCTGATCGGGACCGTCAGTAACCGTCGCCTGTCACGGTGACCGACACGCACCAGGCGTTGGGGGCCCTCCTGTGGCCAAAGAGCGTGAAGTGTTTGCCGTGGGACATGTTCGCGGTGCGTCAGTGGAATGCTGCTGGACTCAACGCTTACAGCTGACCATTTATACCCATGCTCACGAGCCCCTCCCTCATCGTACGCCTTCATGGCGTATCCTCATATCCGCCCGCGCCAACCCGTGCGGCCCCATCTCTTTACCTAGCGCATGCCACGAACAAAAGCACGACGCAGGGCGTAGCGTACTTTTCCGCGCCTCGCCCGCGTGCGGCGTTCGCAATGTGCTTTCTTGGGCGCGGTGAGATGATACTTGTGTATGCTCTGGGAGGTCCCACGACGGCAACAGCGCGACCGTGGAATATCGTATCGTGCTTCTGAGGGCCGCATCGCAAACATTCTGCCCTAATATCGAAAGATCTGACAGAAGGGAGAGGTAAAGATGTACTCATTGTACAGGCGGCGCTGCGATAACATCTGGTTGTTGCCCAAGGTTGCTCTGGAGAACGATGGTGAACGAGGAGAAGCGCTATGCAGATGTGATTATTTATGACGCTTAGATTATCAAGGGCACATGGTGTAGTTGGTTATCACATCCGCTTAGCATCTGTTGCGTTTGCGGGGGGTGCTGGGTTCAATTCCCAGTGTGTCCAATTCTTTTACTTTTTATTGTAGCCCATGCTGTAGATGTCTTTTGTTATTGTCATCCTCCTCAAACCCTTGTTGATGCTCAGTTTAAAGTTATGTAGCAGCCTCTCGCCTCAGGGATGCAATCTCGATGGGTATATTCCTAGTAGTGATGTTTGCTGTCTCAGTTAAGGCAAAAAGTGAGCAAGACTGATACAAATTGTACAACATCTCACATTATACAGTACACACACATTATAAGCGATGCTAACCGTGGAACACACTTCACAGTTTGCTGAAGCGGAAGCGAAAAATAAGGAAAAATAGTGGACACACTGGGAATTGAACCCAGCACCCCCCGCAAACGCAACAGATGCTAAGCGGATGTGATAACCAACTACACCATGTGCCCGCGATAACCGCCCTGGCACACATACTTCCGATCGTCTCACGATGGGACAGGTGAGTTCGTCACCCGCGTCGATGACCTCCCGAGAACTCAACACCCCAGCACAGTACACGAGCCAGTCGTATGGCGCGATCCATATCCACCGAAAGTGCTCATGCACAGCAGCGGGCTACCCGCGGCCATCCCTGAGACCACGCTCGGTCACTGGCCGGCACCGAAGAACAAAAGGGATGTGCACGCCACCTCGCAATGTGCTGGCGCATTGGAGCTCGCCTGATGCGCGCAGGCATGATGGCGATCGTGCATCCCTTCAGGGGATGATTGTGCAAGGTACAGCGCGCAGAGCAAGGGTGCCCGCGCCCGTGGACGAAACGCGGCGCGCGCATTCGTCGCGCGATATGGGCGTGGATGTGCACAACACGGTGCGTCGCTGTTGTCGCCGCAGAAGCCCGGGCTCACTGGACTCGTGCGTGAAGACGGGGGTTGCACGAAGGCGGAGGCTGCCGACTAATGGTGCCGCCGCGGTATAAAGCAGCGGGAAGCGGTTGGACATGGCACGGTGCTTCGCCGAACACGCCGCAGCAAACAAGGACAAAAGGATGTCGCACGGAAAGCAGTTCACGCTGTACACGCACAAGAAAGGGCCGAATGGCTGGTGAGCCCGCCCTTTTGTCTGTCTGAGGCGTGCAGACTCACGGAAAGGTTGCAGGAAGGTCGCCATCGTCCTCGAAGAACTTGGGCTGACATACGAGTCGGTGTACCTCGACTTCCAGAAGAAGGAACACATGGCCTCGGAGTATACCAAGTACAACCCCAACGGACGTATCCCTACAATCGTCGACCATGAGAATGGCGACTACCTCCTGTAGTATGTCTCGCCTCTACGCTCGGAAGACCCCACCGACGCTGACGCTGCCGTACAGGGAGTCCGACGCAATCCTGTACTACCTCGCAGAGCGCTACGACCCCGAGCACACGATCTCTGTCGGCGACGCCGGAGAGAAGTTCCGGGTGCTGCAGTGGCTCTTCTTCCAGTCCTCTGGCCAGGGCCCGTACTTTGGGCAGGCAGCGTGATTCAAGTTCTATCACGCTGAGCAGCTGCCTAGCGCACGGGAGCGCTACCAGAACGAGATCAAGCGCGTGCTCCGCGTGCTCGAGGACGTGCTCGCGAAGCAGGAGTGGCTTGTCGGAGGCAAGGCGACCATTGCAGACCTGTCTTTCATACCGTCAGTGTGCTTTTGCCATCATAGCCGATGGTGACTTACCGAGGACAGCATAGGTGGAACTACTTTGCTGTCATCACTATCGTCGACTCGCTTGATTTCGACGCCGAGTTCCCTGCTACTGCTGCGTAAGTGACCATGCGACTGCTCCTTCTCTCTTTCTAACCACGCCACCACCAGCTGGCACAAGAAGCTTGTCGGCCGCCCGGCAGTGAAGAAGGTCTGCTATCAACGCAGAGCCAGCTGTATGAGCTCCGAGTACTAGAGCATTGTATATTAGTCTGACAAATCACTCTGTCCTGAACAATAACCTCAAAAATCCGAGTCGCTTTCTGAAATTGATTCATTTGCCGGACGCACTCGACCTGGAGGACAGCAGCGACAGAGCGAGTCAGAGGCGCCCGCGCCACGAAGGTTCAGCGGTCTCCCACGGGCGTCGGTGCCTGCCCTAAACACGCGCCGTATAAATTTGCGTGCCCGACATCGTTGTTTCCTCAGAACATACTCAGCTAGGATCTATTTTATAGTTTCTAACTCGAGTCTCGCATGTTTACACATGCCACATCCTTCAAATCCAGTCGATGACAATCGCGTTCGCCCGTCATACCGAGCACATGGCCGCCGCCCTCGGGCGTGCGGTCGCGAGGACGTTTGACTCGCGTTCTGCGCGCACTGGTTTCAGTCGCGCGGGATGCTTGTCAGCGGGTGGAACGTCAGTCTGATGGATTACCTCTGTATTTGTAGTTTCTCTTGGAATAAACTTGTCTACTGTCCTCTTACCTCTGCGTGAATTGCGTGTTGTTCTTCCGCCAATCACTCCACCGTCTCTACGGGTGAGGTACGTATGAGGAACTTGACTATGTACTTGGAGGCTCACAGTATTTCTACAGTTGTCCTTGGGCTCGGCTGTTGCTTTCGAGACCGAGACTCTTCCAGTAAAGCGTGCTCCCTGTTGGGCCTGCGGACCACTCGGAATTTTCAGCTACGTGTAGTCTTGACAGTGCCAAACATCGCCTAATCACGAGGTGAGTACCGGGCCAATTGGATGACGATAGCGCCGCCGGAGCTCTGCGTCAGGGCAATCTTTTAAATTTCACCTGGGCAACTCGTCTGCGGCCTGTCGAAGGCAGGGTTAACAAGACTAGAGCCACAAATGCACCTCTTCTCGTCAAGCGGCCTAAGCAACCACATCTACACCCTTTTCCTTCGCATGAGCCTGCCCTAGACTTCCACCAAACTCCGGGACTCGCCAGGTGGCTCATATGCAGATCCCTGCAATTTGGACACTCTCTCCCAATCCATGACGCTGAGGATGCCAACACGACTGAGGTGTTCGCGGGCCGATAGCGGCCAACCTGGACGACGTCAAATATTTCAGCAGTGCCCGCGCTACGCATATCAGGTGAGTAGTCACGCGTCACGGTTTGCCCTCCCAGACGAACGCTGAACAATTGCCCAGAACTTCTCCAGCTCCCGCTGGACCGCGACGCAGGTCAGGTTCGGTTCGACGTCCTCCAGTGACCCAGGCGACGTGAAGGCGCCACCGGCAAGAACCTGTGGAGCTACCGGTTCGGCTTCGCTCCAACGGCTTGTCAACAGAAGCACAATGGACCTTGCAGGCGTAATAACCTCTGGAGTTGACAGACCCACGGGGCGCTGCACGCGCTGGTATAGCGACTCCTCAATTCGCGCATATCTGTTTAGGGGGACTCTTGGTATGGTCTAATGCACTCGTGATGGCCGTCGCAACACTCTCCAAACACGCTTCGAAACTTCACTCGTCCACTTCGGCCTCCCCGAAACTCAACATCCCATTCTCGAAAAGGGTCAGGAACTGCTTGGCGATCTCGTCGCCCAGGCAAGCCCTGAGATACTCGGTCTTGACGCCTGCGCCCTCCCACTTGCGCGCGCGCCCCCAGAGCCACCGGACCGTGCGCAGGCGGGGCCGGCTCGTGGCGACTTCGTCCAGCCACGCGACGTGCTTCGCGACGCACGCGGAGAGCGGGCGGAGGAAGGCGTTCGCGGTTTGTGCCTTGCCCTGGAGCACGACCTCCAGCGTCAGCGTGTGCAAGCTCGGCGGCGCGTCCGAGGCGAGCCGCGAGACGACGCGCAGCGCGACATCGTTCGAGGGCAGTCCCGCCCACGGCTCGGCCAGGAAGGCGAAGCGCAGCGTGAGCATTGTCAGCACGCGGCAGTTGTTGATCTCCAGCGGGCGCAGATCCTCGTCTTGAACTGGATACTAGTCAGTCGAGGTCATCTGTCACCCAAGGATGCGAGGGACGTACATCCTAAGGTCCCGTCGATGAACACAGATAGATCCAGCGTAAGGTGCTCCAAACAGCGGACGCCCGTAGTAAAGAAGGGCGCGAGGTTGCGGATACCACCCTGTGTGAAGCTGGCGAGCTCTAGGGACCGTAATGAGCCGTGAGAGAAGAAGGTGGTGATGTATCCCGTGTGCACCGCGGACCGGATGACCAATGATTCGACGGAAGTCGGCGATGCAGAGGGATCATATGGAGAGCCGCCCCATAGAGCTACCCCCTCTATGCTGAGATTGTGCACACGATATGGCAGCACGAGTGGTTTGAGGACATGCTCTGCAAAAGAAGGCATGTCTGAGGCGCTGATACATAGGCTGTCGATGCTACGATCCGTGTGCAGCAATGTGCCCTCGGGCGAAGAGAAAAACGTCAGCGAATGGAGGGTCAGGGACTTCAGCAGAGGAAAGGAATCTGTGATGGTCCTGATGTTCCACAATGACACGAATGGTCGTTCTGCATCCCCAGGCGAGGGCGCGAGGATCAGGTGGCGGACGTAGCTCCGGATAGGCATGGCGTCTAGGATACCGGACCAAGGGAAGGATTTTAGAGCTGTAGCATCTGCCATTATCCCTCCCACCGTCATTCCTAGAAGCAGCTCGTAGAAGAGGTTTTTCTGCGATGTCTGCGTCCATGAATGACACACGAGCGAGCACGCCTTGAGCGCCGGCAGATGGCCGCGGAGGCAGTCGAGGATCAAGTCGACCACCTCTTGAGGAATGAATTGCATGATTGATACCCTAGGTGTTGTGGTCAGTCAAGTAAAGGTGTCTGCACAACCAAGACAGGCCCTTTACCGTTCGAGATCGTGGTCTCAATGATGATATGGTCCTGACTGCGGAGAGACGTGCGCTCAAATTCGAAATGTTCCCACGGCGGTGCTCGATACCGAGCTCGTGGCAGGCAGAGCACAGTTTATTCGGGAGTGTGCAAGAGCCATCACCGCCAGACGGGGCATGTGCGTCACAGCCACTGGAAACCAAACGAGGGCCCCAAAAGGCTCGTGGTACACGTCGACGTCGACGAGATCTTGCCTTTGGCCTGTCGGCGTGTACCAAGCGCGGAAATCGGCAGACAATGCGGGTCATGCTCCCGATGCTGCTGGAGTCTTGTCCTCTTTTCCTCGCGACATCGCTTAGTCGCAACTAGTATGTCGCCCGCGCTCGGTACACGCCGACAGGTCAAGCTCTCTTTGAGCTCGTTGCACTAATGCCCGAAGTGGCACGAGAATTCACGAGATCTACACTCGTGGTATGCTACCCGTCTGGCAAGCCGCATACCACTTTGCTGCTGTCCTACCAAAGCTCGGATGTCGCAGAAAGAACAGAGGTTTCGTGCAGAGGAAAACAGCGTAAATATAGATAAATAACATAGAAAGGCAGTACCCGCCGAGAGAAAAGCGTCACAACATCTGCAGCGCTTCATTCAACCTCGTTGAAACTTCACCAACCTAGGAACAGATCGTGAGAACGTGCTCAGGCGTTTTATCGAGTCCCGGCCTCACTCACGATGTGCGGAGCAAAGGCCTCAAAATGGTGTCCAGGTATATCCAGGACAGGGACTTCCGTGCCGAGGAGATCGACCCATCCGCAAACACTTGCAGCAGGGTCCGCCCGCGCCTCGAGAAACACGCGCGACTCCGAGGCACCGTCGCCGTCCTCGATCACGAACGGCTCGGACGAGCGCAGCATCACGGCTGCCTGCGGGACCACATGGCTGGCGGGCGAGGCGGACGGGTCGTAGTCGACCAGGGCGGCGCTTGCGTGCTGGATGGACGCGCGCGCGAGCCTCGACGCCGGGCTCGAGCGCCTCGCCGCGAAGACGGCGTCGAGGGCGCCGGTGGAGAGCGGGGCACGGGTCCCCGGGTGCGGCGCGTCGATGAGGACGAGCCCAGGGACGTCGACGCCGTGCGCGATCAGCTGACGCGCGACCTCGAACGCGATGACCCCGCCGACGGACCAGCCTGTCGCAGCACGTGAGCACAGACCTCCGCGCCCAGGATGGGGGGAGCGACGAACCTCCCAGGATGCAGCGTGAGCGGCCGGCGAGCTTCTCCTGGACGAGGCCGGCGTAATGCGATGCCATCTCCAGCAGACCGCCTTCCCACCTCCCACCGTGCGGGAACCTTGGGTTGTGGATCCCCCAGACCTGGCGACCAAGACTTGAGAGCCGTGAGTACGGATGCGCAACGCCGCTTCCATCGTGTATCAAGAACAGCGGCGGTTCGCGAGAGCCGCCGCCATCCTGGAGGAGGACCGGGTTGACCTCGATGCCGAATGTACAAGGCTGCTCGAGGGCGGGGAGATGGGGCTCTCTTTCCGGCGGCCAATGGTCGGTGATCTCGCCAGCCACAGGCGACACACTGCTGTGCACCCCCGCGCCGTCGTCGCCCTTCACGGCCTGCGCCACACGCAAAGTCAGCCCAGACCCCCATTTGCGTCCCGCAGGCAGTGAGAACGCACCTCTGCGGCAGGACTGGCAGGAAGCTCGTCGACACACGTCGTCTCCGAGTCCGTCGAGGTGGCACAGGGCAGCACCGCCTGCACCGGCGCGAGGGCATCGACGACCGCGCGGACGGTCCTGCAGGTGGCGAAGAGGTGCTCCGGGAGGTCGTCGCCGACGGCCTGTGCGAGCGCGTGGCGCGCCTCGATCGCCATGAGCGAGTCCATCCCGAGACCGTCGAGCGGCCGGTCCTCGCCCAGGTCCTCCAGCGCGACGCCGAGCACAGGCGCCAGGACGTTCTGCACCGTCGCCAGCATCGCGCCGCTCCGCGCGCCGTCCGCGGCAGAGCCCTGGTCGTGCAGCGTGCGCTCGGACACCTGCGGCGAGGACGCGCCTGGCGCGCCCGCACGCGGCGCACCGCGGGCTGCGACGGCGGCGCAGACGTCGCGCACCGTCTTGCAGGCCGCAAAGAGCTTCTCCGGGAGCGGCACGGCCAGGGCAGCGCAGAGCGCGTGGTGCGCCTCGATGGCCGTCAGCGAGTCCAGCCCGAGCCGCTCGAGCTCGTCGTCCTCCGCGATGTCCGCGGCCGGCACGCCGAGCACGGCGGCCACCACCGCCTTCACCGCCGCGGACGTGGAAACGGGGGCGGCGGGGGCACAGGACGCGCCGGGCTGGTGCGCAGGACGCGCCGCGGGGGCGGCCGGCGGGTGGCGCCGGGCAGCAGCGGCGAGGACGGCCTCGAACGCACGCAGGCGGAGCTTCCTGAACTGCATGCGCTTCATCGCGGCGACGATGCGCCCGCTCTCGAGGTCGAGCGCATAGGCCTCGGCGCTCGCGCCGCCGTCCGCGGCGACGCCGGCGGCGCAGTACACGCCGTACGTGCGGTCGGCGCGCACGAGCTCGGGGAGCACCTGCACCGCGCCGACGGCGCTGCAGATGAACGCCTCGCCGGCGCCCGCGCTGCAGTTCGCGACGAAGCCCGCGGCGTGCAGGAGCGTGTCCATGAACACGGGGTGCGCGACGAACGCGCCGGTGCCCGCGGCCGCGGGGAGCCGTGCGACCGCGTACGCGTCGACGCCGTTCGCGTCGAGCGTGATGGACCGCATCGTGTGGTACGCGGGGCCGTACGCGACGACGCGCGAGAAGACGAGGTCGTAGGCCGTGCGCGTGGAGAGCGTCTCGGCGTGCGGCGACTGCGCGACGAGCTCGCGGCGGCGGTCGACGATGGCGGCCACCGCGTGGAACTCGGACGCAACGTCGCGCTTCGACGCGAGGCGGAAGCCGCCGGAGCAGTGGACCTGCCGCGTGCCCGCGCCCGGGGCGCACGACGAGACGGTGAACCGGCCGGTGTGCCGCCCGCCAGGGGCACACAGGGCGACCTCGACGCGCACCGTGCGCGGGACGTCGGGCGTGTAGACCAGCGGGCGGGGGAAGGCCACGTCCTCGAGCGCAATCGCCGAGTCCGCGGTGGTGCGCCCGTGCCGCTCGAGGACGAGCTGCGCCGCCGCGCTCGCCATCTCGGCGTACACCGACGCAGGGCAGAGCGCGTGCCCCGCGACCTTGTGGCCCTCGACGAGGTGCGCGAGCGCGCCGACGGGCGTCTCGAACCGCGCCGGCTCCGCGGCGCCCGGCGGAGGGACGTCCAGACACGCCGCGAGCAGCGAGAAGCGCGTCGGCACCGGCAGAGGCGGCGGCGGCGCGGCGGCGGCAGCGGCGGCGGCGCGTGCCGGCGCACGGCGGTCTGTGTACGCGACCCAGAAACGCGTCTCCGCGAACGGGTACGCCGGGAGCTCAGTGGGCCGCGCGTGCGGGGCGAGGTCCGCGAAGACGGCGCGCCAGTCGACCGCGGCCGCGCTCGTGTACAGCTGCGCGAGCGCGCCGCACAGCACCGCCCAGTCCGCGGCGCGCCGCCTGAGCGAGGGCAGCAGCAGCGCGCGCGGCGCGGCGGCGCGCAGCAGCGGCAGACACGTCGGGTGCGGGCCGAGCTCGACGAGCAGCGCGGTGCCCGCGGCGGCCGGCGCGCCGAGCAGCGCGGCGACGCCCTGCGCGAACCGCACGGGCTCGCCGCAGTGCCGCGCAAAGTACCGCGGCGTGAAGACGGACGCGTCGCCGGGCTGCACGACGGTGCCGTGCACGTTCGAGACGACGGGGAGGGACGGGGCGCGCAGCGCGACGCTCGCGGCGAGCGCGGCGACGTCGTCGAGGACAGGCTGCATCGCAGCGGTGTGGTAGGCGAATGGCACGTCGAGCCGCGTGCACTTGCGGCCAGCGGTCTTGAGCTCCGCTTGCAGCGCGTCGAGCTGGTCGAGCTTGCCGGCGACGACCGCGTCTTCGGCGCTGTCGGGGACCATGAGCCGCGTTTTCGCGCCGGGGATGCATGCGCGACTGACCTGTTGTAGCACGCGACAGAGAGCCCGCCATAACTGGGGGCCGACGCCAAAAGCCTCTGCAGCTCGTCGTGCGGCACCTTGACGGCAAGCATGCCGCTCTCGTGCAGGGCGCACCGCTCGTACATGAGCGCCGCCCGCCCGGCCACGAGCCTGAGCGCGTCGTCGAGCCCGAGCACGCCCGCCGCGACCAGCGCCGCGTACTCTCCGAGACTGGAGACCAAGGGCGGTCAGCACCCGCGCAAGGGAGCGTAAACGCAGAACGCGCGCACCTGTGTCCGACCACCGCGTCCGGCCGCACCCCCCACCCCCGCCACAGCTCCGCAAGCGCACACTCGAGGACGAACACCGCCGGCTGCATCGCGCGCGCGTCCCCGTCCCCGTCGCCCTCCCCGTCCCCGTCGCCATCCACGACCGCGCGCACGCCCGGATACCCCCACGCACGCAGGCGCGCATCACAGCGGTCGACCAGCGCGCGCACGCGCGGGACGCTGCGGTACAGCGCGCGGCCCATCCCGCGGTACTGCGCGCCCTGCCCGGAGAACACCCACACCGTGCTGCCCGGCGCGCCGCCGTCCACGCTGACGGGCACCGCGCGCGCGAGCGCGGCGCACAGCTCGTCCCTCGTCGCGCCCGCGCCCGCGAGCCGCACGCGGTGCTGCTGCCGGCGCGCCGTCGCGGTGTACGCCGCGTCCGCGAGCGCGCGCGCGTCGCCCGTGCGCGCGAGCATCGCGAGGCATGCGCGCCGCCGCGCCTCGAGCGCCGCGCCGCTGTCCGCCGCGAGCCCGAGGACGAGCGCGGGCGCGCCGCCGGAGCCGCCGTCGCCGCCGGGGCGCGCGCCCGGGACGTGCTCCTGCAGGACGAGCGCGGCGTTCGAGCCGGCCGCGCCAAAGTTGCTCAGCAGCGCGGTGCGCGGGCTGCCGTCGCGCGGCGCGCGCCAGGGCGTGTGCGCCGTCGGGAGGACCGTCGCGGCGCCGAGCGGCGGGAGGCGCGGGCTCGGCGTGCGCAGCGAGACGACGCGCGGGACCACGGCGTGCCGCAGCATGAGGAGCAGCTTCGCGAGGGACGCCGCGCCCGACGCGGCCTCGGCGTGCCCGAGGTTCGCCTTGATAGAGGTGATGTACAGCGGGTTGTCGGGCGTGCGCGCTGCCGCGAGCACCGTGCGGAGCGACTCGAGTTCGGCCGGGTCCCCGGCCTTGGTGCCTGGCACAGCGCGGTCAGCGCGACGCCCCACGCCCCGGGAGAAAGGCCGAGTGCACGTACCGGTGCCGTGCGCCTCGACGACGCTGATCTGCGCGGGGTCCACGCGCGCCGCGGCGAGCGTCCTGCGGAAGAGCGCGATCTGCGTTGGGACGTGCGGCTGGGTGATGCTCGCGGCGTGCGCGCTCTGGTTGACTTCGACGGCGCGGATGACGCCAAGCACGCGGTCGTTCTCCGCGAGCGCGTCGCGGAGCCGCTTGAGCACGAAGAGCCCGCAGCCTTCCGCGCGGCAGTACCCGTCCGCGGACGCGTCCCACGGCTTGCACTGCCCCGTGCTGCTGAGAAAGTGTGCGCGGTCGAGGCCAAGGTACATCTGCTCGGGGGTCAGTGTCGGTGCCACTCTCCCCGTCCAAAGGAGGGCTTACGTCTGGGCTGGTGATGACGTTGACGCCGCCCGCGAGAGCGGCGTTGCAGTCTCCGCTGGTCAGAGCGCGGCAGGCCTGGTAGATTGCAACCATGGATGCAGAGCAGGACGTGTCTACGACGACGGAGGGCCCGCTGAACTTGAACGCGTACGAGATTTTGCCGCTGAGGAAGGCTTGCAGCGTGCCTGCAGGGTTTCGTCAGTGTGCACTCTTTGAGGCACCACGCCGTGACCCTACCAGTGCTATAGTATACATCGATGTCATCCTGGAGATTCTGAACATAGTCGTTGGTGGCCGCGCCAATGTACGTGGCAAAGGTATCGGGGTCAAAGCACGGAGTCGCGCCGGGGACGTAGCCTGCGTCTTCCAGGGCGTGGTAGGCGACATGGAGAAGCAAGCGCTGTTGCGGGCTCATGGTACGCGCCTCGCGGGGGCTGACGCGGAAGAACTGGTGGTCAAAGACGTCGGCGTCGTCGAGAAAGTTGCCAAAGCGCGTGTTGAGCGTGCGGCTCTTGCCGTGCTTGCCCTGGGTGTAGTCTGAGACGTTGAAACGCGAAGCTGGGATCTGTGGCAGCGATGGAATCAGCAGACGAAGCTCGGTGGCGGAAAGGCACGTACTTCTGAGACAGTGTTGAGACCCTTTTCGAGCAGGGTCCAGAGTTTGTTTGCGTCCGGTGCCCCAGGGAACTTGGCAGCCATGCCGACGATGGCAATGGGCTCACGGACGATGGGCGTCGGAGAGGCGGGGTTGATGTGCACCGCGCCGTGGTCGTCGAGAGAAGGCTTGGAGGAGGCGGTCGAGGGATCCATGTCGCTGCTTGGAAAGCGACGCGACGCGGAGGACTTATACCCCAGCAGCCGAGGAGAAGCGACGGTCAGTTGTGAGGAAGTCTTTTGAGCGCGAGATCGTGCATTCCGATCTGGCAGGTTGTACGATCCAGAAGGAGTGAGCTTGTTGTACCGGATGGGGTGGGTCGAGACCGGAGTAAACGGACGACGGCGTGCGTCTGGCGGACACCGAGCGACCCGCCAGATGGGAAGCCGAGGCGACCGCTGGAGCTGAAGCCATGTCAGTGGCCGGTGGCAGCAAGTGTCCGCCGAAACGTTCCCATTGCGCAGTTCGTTCCCTGTTCGGATGGCATCTTCCCCCTGAAGGCAGCTGAGGTCCAAGTCAACGTTAGAGCGCACCGCACACGGACGATGCTAGTGTTCGCGCGGAATGCTTGCGATCGCAAAGCATGCAGGAGCAGACAATGGCGTGAGACCAACCGGGTTAGGGTTCCACGACCCTTGCCACCCCCAACCGTGTCCCTCCCATCCGCCACTCGGAACACTCCCAGTCTTCTCAGCTTCGACTTCACTCCATCCTTCAGAAGACCCTGATGCCCCTGCAGTCCTCGCTTCGCCGTGCATCTCCGCAGTGCTCGGGGTCCGGGCGGCCTAGACGCCCATCCCGACTGCGCTCGAGCACTAGTCCTAGCGTCGTCGAGGCACTACTGCAGGCCGTGCTTACTGTCATCCCGAGCAGATGGGTCACGTCTGCCAGCACCCTAGCCCGATACGGAAGCCCGGCACCGCTCGCACCGCCCGCCAGACTCGCCATCCGTTGTGGCGCCGCGGGCACTGCCCGACCCCTGCATTACGACACCCATGTCCGACTCGACTGCATGCACAGCGCGCCGTGCAGCCGGCGCGCGCATCCACGACTCTGATGCGCGCTCAACGTGTCGCACACCTTGCCTGTCTGGTTCCTGTTCGCCGTCCGTCTGATGGCTGGCTTGTCAAGGTGGCATGGTGTGTCCAAGTCGACTTTGCTCGCCGGCGACCGAAACGGACCTGACGGTCGGCGAGGACAACGTCTCACCCGAGGGTCAGCCATCGCATCGACAACGAGCGGCGGCCGCTCAGCGAGTCGGACTGACCAAGTGAGTATCCCTGCAGTGTCCGCGCACGGCGACCATACCCGAGCCACGGGGCGTACAATGCTGCCCGAGAGGGCACGGAGAGACACAGAGCCCCTTTGATCTTCCATGCCGTTCCCCGGAGAGCACGCACACGAAGGCGGAATAGTCCATCGAGCACACCGTCCAACCGTTCACGGCTAGCCGCCCTGTCGCGCTAGCCCGCCCACACAATACGGCCAGGGCGCACGCCCCACCTCACATGCGGGGGCGCACACGCAGCACGGACCTGGCGGCGGCGCACGATCTACGCGGCACGCCGCCGTTGCCTCGCACCGAGGCCTCCCCGCCGCGCTCGAAAACGCGCGATCCCCCTCGCCCCTACGCGCCTCGCACGCCGCCCCGACGCAGACCCCGCACGCTCCCGCCACCCGCCACCCGCCACCCGTGCCGTCCGACCGCGCGTCCGCGCCCGGGCGGCTCGATCACGATCGGCCCCACGCGCACGGCGCACCATTCCTGCCGGCGCACGCACACGCGCGCGCGCGCGCACGCCCCCCTGGCCGGTGGCCCCTGCGTGCATACGCGGAGTTCTGCGCCCCCTGACACGCTTGCACGGGCCCTCACTCCCGCCGTTGCGCCCCCCGCGGCGCTGCGACTCCGCGGGATGACACGTTTTGGCGGACCTACCGGGCTTGTGACTGCTGGTGAAATGCCTGCCCGAAGACCGTTTGGACATCTCTCGGGGAGATGGATTTGCTCTTGTATGCTGTGTTGGCACATCTTTTGTGCTCTGCTAGCTACAGGATCATATATGTTTTACTCATATTTTCTTGGTTTGCCTACAGGAGCTTGGCACTGGTAATGGTCAAAACCTTGTACTCTACAATTCTCTACTCGCAGTCTCTGAGACCAGATGCTGTTTGAGTGCATTTATCCTATCAATGGCAGTCTCCCTGTAAGACGCATTCATGTGTGAGATCCCACATCCAGGAATGACCCTTGCAAAGAATGCTGCGACCTGGGCTTCAGCGAGAGCAGATACCGCAGAGCGTTGCACCTGGAAGTACGACAGCGTGCGGAAAGGAACCAGATCTGCAAGATGGCATGACCAGTTCCCCGCCACGGGCGCCCACTGAACGACAAGTATCCGCAGCTTGGGGCAGTTTCGCGCAAAGTCGGCTATTGTCTCGAGCTGGAGTTGGTGACTCCTGGCGCGCACAGTCGTGAGCTTGAATATCTCCAGGGCTCTCCACGCAGTCGTGAGGCTCTGAACGGCCTCTGAGGTGAACTGGACTGGGAGGTTGTGGAGAGCGAAGACCAGCATGCTCGTCGCTTTGCACAGAGGCATGAACACGGCTTCATCGATGGTGGTGCCACCAACCACCTCCAGCCTGGAACTGCCGGTGACCTCCAGTTCTTCCAGACACGGCATCGCTACAAAGACAGCCCTCAGCTGAACAAGATCGACCGAGCGGCAGACGGCAAAATCAAGTCGCGTGAGGTGGGCCCCGGATAGGCTTCGCAGGAAGGATGGTAGCAGTGTGGTCTCGTCGGCGTCGGCGTCGCACACAAAGATCAAGCTCTGCAATGCATCAAACCCTCCCCAGCTCGGACTGCTCCACGCCAGCGGACTGGCATCACAGAGGCGCAATTTCGCGGATGTAAGCGTCGGGAGGCATGAGAGATGGACGAGTGCCTTTGGGCTCAACTCCACATTATCTTTGATTGCCGTCAGATGGTGCAGAGTTGATATTGTGTGAGAGTAGTCGTCACAAAGGGGTTTCAGGAAGTCGAACTTGCTCGTATTGAACTTCAACTGTTGTAAACGGGGTATGCAGGTTGAGACGTACTCCAGGACATCACGTACATCCAGGTCGGAGGTGAACGGGTATGTGAGCGCAGTCAGAGATGGTTGGATAAACAGCCTGGCGTGTCTTGCAAGTCCAGCGGACGTCCAGACAAGACGCTCGATGTCACGGATGTGACGGCGCAGCCCTATTTTTCGCCGATTTTCAGCTATTTTCCTCGATTAATCCAACGGGCGAGCAGCCCTCGCGCCGTCCGAAGTCCTAGCCGCCCACGCTCAGCGCCTGGCCACCCAGCGCCAGCGCCCTGATGGCGCATCACCCTTAGACGCCAGCGCATCCCGCTGCGCGCTCAGACACTGCCCGGATCACCGGTCTGCCCTGCAACCGGTTCCCCGGATCGCCGAGGAGGCACTGTCATCCCTGATGACTCCCCTCGCCGAGGCTCGCCGAGCTGATCATCCCCATGACACAGCCTCGGTCCGACGCAGCCTCGGACACTGCCAGCTGACACAGCCTCGTGACATAGCCCCCGCACAGCCTCGCCGCGCAGCCCGCGTCGCAGCCTCGCTGGCTATGCCAAGCACTGCCCATCAGCTTAGGTAATCGTACAGCCTGCCCTAAAGACTCTGTAGTATATAAGGGTAGCACTCCTCGCTCCTGTCCGTCATCTCGACCTCTTGGTCAATACGGACAGGTAAGCCCCAGCTTGTATAGTAGAATAGTTCGCTAATGTTATCTTGGTCAATACGGACAGCTGCGCAAGTTTGTTCGTCGCTGCGTGATCCGCTCCGCCGCGCCTTGTCGTCGACCTCCCCACTTGCCCTCCCTCGTGAAGCGTTGAGCCCTAGCTCCGCGACATTAGGTCGAGATCTCTTGGGTGCCCTAGGCAATTCTTCCCCTACCGCTCCCCCACAATACCGTTTAAAAAAAGTTTATCCCCACCGATTAAAGCGAGTACGTCGTAGTCGAGCAGCCCGCTCACTCCGTACACGTTGCTGAGGCTTGCATTTGCAGTGCCGAAAGACGTCCAGCTCAAGGACCACATCCCCCAACGCATTTTCGACCGCCTCCAACGTCGTCGCGAGGCCGGCAACCCCGTCAAGTGGACGGACCGCAAAGTCAAGGCGGTCGTCAAGTACGTGTCCACGCTCCCTCAGCCTCCGCCCTCTGTCCCCTCCATCAACTGGACTGCCGTTCGCGAGGCTCGTGAGGCCGAACAACGCGTAGGCAACCGCATCCGCGAGCAGCGCCAACGAGAGGCGCAAGAAGCCCAGGCCGCCGTAGCCGCCTCCTCCTCCAAGCTCAGTTTGGCAGAGCGCCTCAGCGCCGCCCCGACGTACGAGCCCATCGCCCGCAAGCCCGTTGGCATCGACATCCCCAAGTACTCCCCCACCGACCTCGTCGGCATCTTCACGCCTAAGCTCGACGCGACTATCAAGCGTCTCAAGGCCGTCGAGGAAGTCGACCTCTTCCACCTCGTAAACAGCGACCACGCACGCGGCGTCTGCCAGCTAATCGAGCGCCTTCAACAGATCCGCGCCGAGCTCAGCCGCCTCGCCCCCACCACCACGTTTAAGGAGTGGCATCAATACGAGCTCGGACTAGCTCAAATTGGTGACATTTCGTTCATCGGTTTAAGGCGCAACTTCCGCCGCATCGTGGGGGAATTAGACATCGTGTATCAGGCCGGATATTTCGAGTAGTGTATAAAATATATCTCGTATCGCTCTGGATTCCGATTGTTCGAATCGACCGCACTTCTTTGCGCGAAATCTCGAGGACCATACAGTCCGCGATTTTCACCTCATCGATCGAGGGGAAGATTGGCAATTCGCTCCCTGTGACGAACAACCCTGTCCACATCGAGAAAGCGCTCCAGCGGCCCCACAACTCCCGCCGAACACTCGAGAAATCCAATTCGAGCGCTCTCGCTTCGCGCAACGGCTAGAATTCGCCCGCGCCTCTGCTACTACTCCGAACACTCCCGACCGCAGTCCCCCGGACAGCAGCCACCACTCGTCTCCCGAGACATCGCTCGGCTCTGTCCTCTCTGATCACGAACCCGTTCCCTCGCCCCTCGACCTCTCTCGCGCTCACTCAGGAGCCAACACCCCCCGTCCCCCCAATATGTCAAGCACTCCCGGTGGAGCGCCGCCCGGTCCGGCGCCTCCCGACCCCGTTTCTGCTGCGCTCCTGCAAATGGCCCAGGCGATGACGCAGCTCACCAACACGGTCAACACTCTGGCCCAGGCCATCGGTAACAGTCACACAACGGTCAACGCCACGGTTAATGCGAACAAGGAGCTGCCCTTCGTCGAGAAGCCCGTCCCGTTCAAAGGGAAAGGTTCGGACACGGCCCGTCTCTTCCGCGCCGCCTACCGCATCTACGCCGATGGGCAGCCGGAGAAGTTCGGCAAGCGCGACGTCAACGGCAACCTCGAGCGCGACCCCAACACCGGAAAGATCTTGGTAGATGGTCAGAAGTGGATCGTCGGCGCCCTCTCCTTCATGCAGGACGAAGCGGCCGAGTGGGCACGGCAGTACATCGAGCAAGCGGCAGACGGCACTCAGTTGTTCGGAGGATCCCGCACCCAATTCTGGGAGGCTTTCAAGAACCGGTTCGAGCCTATGGACGAGAAGGCCGAGGCCCTCAGCAAGCTGCAGGCATGTACGCAAGGCAATCGCCGGTTCGCGGAATTCTTCGCGGAGTTCCAAGCCCTCGCCGGCCGCACGAAGCTCACCCCGGAAGACCTGGCGGCCCGGTTACGGACGAAGTTCAACAAGGACTACCTCGAGCGGATCTCGTACATGGTCAACCCCGCTACCGGTAAAGGCCCCGAGACGTACGACGAGCTCAAGAACGCGGGTTTCGCCGTCGACCGGTCGAAAGACAAGCTCTCGCAAGACCTCCTGGCACAGCAAGGCAAGACGTCCTCGACTCCGGCTAGCTCGTCAGCGCGCGCCTTCCGCGACCCGAACGCGATGGACATCGACGCCGCGAACATCGACGAGCTGTTTAAGGGTCTCACTGGCACGGATCTCAAGCGCCAGTTCGACGCTGTCATGAAGGATCGCTGCAAGGTCTGCGGCTCGAAGTCCCACAAGTCCACGGACCCCGTGCACCGTGACTCGGTTTGCAACCACTGCGGCAAGAAGGGTCACTGGTCCCGCGTCTGTCGTGCCCGCCTCGAGGGTAAGCCGAGAACCGCCCCCGCTACCGCCGCCGTCCGCGCCTCGTCTTCGGATACCTCGCCTCAGGATTCCTCGTCTCCGGCCTCCTCGTCTTCTGGCAGCTCGTCTGACGACCAAGCCGCCGCAATCGCCGCCCTCCGTGATCAGCTGGCTCTGATGCAGAAGCAGCTCGCGGGTTTTGCTTAAGGGGCCGGAGTGACGCCGCATCGTCGGTCCCTGTCTCGTCAAGCCCGGATTCAACTCCGGCGCCGTCACTAGAACCACAGGACTTGTCAGATACCATCCGCTCATGTACAATATCAGTGCTAGATCCTTTTTCGAATCATTATCGTGTACCTGTAAAGCTCACCGGACTCAATAAAACTATTCGCACGCCTGCAATGATTGACTCCGGTGCGACTTCGCTGTTCATCCACGAGGATTTCTGTAAAAAACACAAGATCCTCACGGTACCACTCAAGAAGGAAATCACACTGTACAACATCGACGGAACCAAGAATGAAGCAGGATCTATCACACGCCGTGCCAGACTCCAGCTCACTGTGGGTTCTTATACGTTTAAGGAGGAGTTTCTTGTCACGAACATCGGTCCGGAGGACGTCATCCTCGGGCTTCCGTGGCTCAAGAAATGGAATCCGAACATCAACTGGGAAACGGGAGACGTCCAGTTTCAGCTCCGCGGCGGAGCTGAGGACACCCCGGTTTTCGGTATCCACCAGATTGACGCCAACCGCTCCGAGCGCCGCGAATGGCTTCGAGCAGGCATTGTTGAGGACGCCAAGGACGAAGTCTGGATCCTCGCCGGTTACACTTACTCACAAGCGATCGCTGTCGAAGCCAATCGCGAGAAGTACGCCAAGACGTTCGAAGAGCTAGTTCCCAAAGAGTACCACCGACACAAGAAGGTGTTCTCCGAAGAGGAATCACACCGCCTTCCGAAGCACCAGCCCTGGGATCACGCGATAGATCTCGTCCCGGATGCCCCGGCCTCGATCAAATCGAAGGTTTACCCTATGTCCCCGATTGAGAATGAAGAACTACAGCGGTTCATCGACGACGCACTCGCCAAGGGGTATATCGTCCCCAGCAAGTCTCCGATTGCTTCCCCTGTCTTCTTCATCAAGAAAAAGGACGGCAAGCTCCGGTTCATTCAGGATTACCGCAAGCTCAACGACATCACCGTGAAGAATCGGTACCCCCTTCCGCTCGCCTCCGACATCATCGGGAAGCTCCAGGGCGCTAAGATCTTCACTAAGTTCGACGTCCGCTGGGGCTACAACAACGTCCGGATTAAGGAAGGTGACGAGTGGAAAGCTGCCTTCGTCACCAACCGCGGTCTCTTCGAGCCCAGAGTTATGTACTTCGGTCTGTGCAACAGCCCTGCCACGTTCCAGGCCCTCATGAATCACATCTTCGCCGACCTCATCGCCGAAAGCAAGGTCGCAGTCTACCTTGACGACATCCTCATCTGGTCGAACGATCTCGCTTCGCATCGGAAGATTGTTCACGAGGTCCTGGCGCGCCTCGCCAAGTACGATCTGTACCTTCGGCCCGAGAAGTGCGAGTTCGAGCGCTCGGAGATCGAATACCTCGGGCTGCTCATCAGCGAGGGACAAGTCGGCATGGACCCCGGCAAGGTTAAGGCTGTAGCCGAATGGCCGACCCCGAAGAACCTCAAAGACGTACGAGGCTTTGTCGGGTTCGCCAACTTCTATCGCCGCTTCATCAAAGACTTCTCAAAGATCTGCCGCCCGCTGCACGATCTGACGAAGAAGGACACTCCGTTTAATTGGGGTCCCGCACAGGCAGAAGCCTTCGAGACGCTCAAGCGCGCTTTCACGACTCAGCCCGTGCTCGCCATGTGGAGCATTGATCGGCCAACTCGCGTCGAGACCGATGCTTCTGGCTACGCCACCGGAGGAGTCATAGCCCAACGCAACCCTGAAGATGGTCTCTGGCATCCAATCGCGTATCGCTCGCAGACCATGAGCCCCGCCGAGCGGAACTATGAGATCTGGGACCGCGAGATGCTTGCAATCATCGAAGCTCTCAAGGACTGGCGCCAGTTCCTCGAAGGTCTCCCGGAGCCTTTTGAGATCTGGACCGATCATCAGAATCTCCAGTACTGGAAGACTGCGCAGAATCTCACACGGCGACAAGCCCGGTGGGCCTCCTACCTCGCCGAGTACGACTTCCGCATCATCCACCGCCCTGGCAAGACCCATCTCCTCGCTGATCCGCTTTCCCGGCCCTCTTCGCTGCATGTCTCCGACGAAGAAGACAACCGCTCGCAGATAGTATTGAAGCCGGAGCTGTTTAAGATAGCCGCCACGGTAGCTTTCGCAAACCCCTCCCCCCTCGAGAAGCGCATTCGCGACTGCTCCGAAAAGGAAAAAGAAGTCGCAGACGCCCTACAGACTCTCCGGACCAAGGGGCCCCGCAAGCTGCGCAACGGCGTTCTCGAATGGGAAGAGGACAACGGCCTTCTGTACTACCATGGGAAAGTCTATGTCCCGAACAGTGCCGCGCTGCGCAACGACGTCATCAAGTCTTGCCACGACGCGCCGACCGCCGGACACCCTGGGAAGCACACCACTCTCGAGTTGGTCTCTCGGTACTATTGGTGGCCACGCATCTCCGCCGACGTTAGCCGCTACGTGCTCGGCTGTGATCAATGCCAACGGTACAAGTCCGCCCCGCATCCGAAAGCCACCCTGCAGCCCCACGACGTCCCTTCAGGGCCTTGGGAACACGTCGGCGTGGATCTCATCACGCAACTCCCACGTGACGCCAAGACCAAGAAGGACTCGATCGCGGTCTACGTGGACCACTATTCGGATCAGTGCCACCTCGTGCCGGTCGACTCGACGATCACCGCTGCCGGCATGGGCGACGTCCACTACACGGACATCTTCCGCCTCCACGGCCTCCCGCGCAAGATCTTCTCCGATCGCGGGCCACAGTTTGCAGCTCGGTACATGCGAGCGCTATACAAGCGCCTCGGCATCGCTACTGGTCTCACCACAGCATATCACCCCGAAGGCAACGGCAAGGTCGAGCGCAAGAACCAGGAAGTCGAGAAATTCCTGCGTCTCTTCGTCTCCCAGCGCCAAGATGACTGGGTCGATTGGCTCCCGATGGCCGAGTTCACCCTGAACTCACACGTGTCCAGTGCTACCGAGCGCACGCCCTTCGAGATTGTTTACGGCTACACACCGGACTTCACGATCCCGGCCGGCAAACACACCAACGTTCCCGCTCTCGACGAGCGCCTAGACCGCATGGCTCACGTCCGCAAAGAGGCCGAAGCTGCCCTGCGCCTAACCAAAGCCCGCATGAAAGAAGAGTACGAGGCCGCGAAGAAACGCGCCCACTCCTTCAAGGTCGGCGATCAGGTTTGGCTCAGCACGAAGGACCTCAGCATCGATCAGCCCTCGCCCAAGCTCGGCCCCCGCCAGCTGGGTCCGTTTAAGGTTCTGGAAAAGATCGGCGATCTGGACTATCGGCTCGAGCTCCCGAGCTGGCTGAAAATCCACCCGGCTTTCCATGTCAACCGCCTCAGCCCGTGGCACGATCAAGGCGTTGAGAAGCCCCTGCCACCCAAACCTGTCAAGGTTGCCGGCGAAGAAGAATACGTCGTCGAGAAAGTCCTCGACAGCCGCATATACCGCCGCCAACTGCAGTACAAAGTCCGCTGGAAAGGCTACGGCCAAGCCGGCGACACGTGGGAAAAGGCAGACAACCTCAAGCACGCCAAGGCCCTGGTCAACAAGTTCCATCGCGAAAATCCAGAAGCGCCCCGCAAGCTTGCTGCCACCGCCTTCGAAGCCCTCGCTGCCTCTTTCCGCCCGTTCGTCACTGAAGTCGACGTCTCTCACCTTTCTGCCTCCGATCGCGCTAAGGCCGATCTCGACTGGGAGGAGGGGCGCCACACCTAACGACCTCGCGAGGACGCTCGGTTTTAGGAGGGGGGTAATGTCACGGATGTGACGGCGCAGCCCTATTTTTCGCCGATTTTCAGCTATTTTCCTCGATTAATCCAACGGGCGAGCAGCCCTCGCGCCGTCCGAAGTCCTAGCCGCCCACGCTCAGCGCCTGGCCACCCAGCGCCAGCGCCCTGATGGCGCATCACCCTTAGACGCCAGCGCATCCCGCTGCGCGCTCAGACACTGCCCGGATCACCGGTCTGCCCTGCAACCGGTTCCCCGGATCGCCGAGGAGGCACTGTCATCCCTGATGACTCCCCTCGCCGAGGCTCGCCGAGCTGATCATCCCCATGACACAGCCTCGGTCCGACGCAGCCTCGGACACTGCCAGCTGACACAGCCTCGTGACATAGCCCCCGCACAGCCTCGCCGCGCAGCCCGCGTCGCAGCCTCGCTGGCTATGCCAAGCACTGCCCATCAGCTTAGGTAATCGTACAGCCTGCCCTAAAGACTCTGTAGTATATAAGGGTAGCACTCCTCGCTCCTGTCCGTCATCTCGACCTCTTGGTCAATACGGACAGGTAAGCCCCAGCTTGTATAGTAGAATAGTTCGCTAATGTTATCTTGGTCAATACGGACAGCTGCGCAAGTTTGTTCGTCGCTGCGTGATCCGCTCCGCCGCGCCTTGTCGTCGACCTCCCCACTTGCCCTCCCTCGTGAAGCGTTGAGCCCTAGCTCCGCGACACTCGAGATTCGGGAGGACAGGACCTGAAAAATGCGCCGCCAGGACCTCAAACGCTGCATCATCCACCAGATATCTTCCAGTATCCCCGACATGCAGGGATCTGACCGAGCGCGCGTGCCTCTGGAACGGCGCCCACTCTCCGGGCAGCGGTGCGCGCACAATGGTCTGCCACGGCGCGTTAGCAGAGGCCAAGCAGCGCACGCGCGCAGGATGCGCTTACCAGCGCACGGTGCAGCACATACTCCGGCTCCCGCGATTCTGCGAGCAGACGACGCGGCAAGCAGTTGACCAGAGGGCGCAGGCCCGGGAGGTCGGACCACAGCTGCTCGTGCGCAGCTTCGGCGAAGCCGACGCAGACGAGCGCGAGCCTGCACAGCGTCTGCCGATGGCCGCCTGCGTGCGCAACGATCGCGCGGACGATCTCGTCGATGTCGAGACAGGGATGCATCGCCAGCGGCGTGAGTAAGGACGACGCGACTTCTGAGACGCATGGCGGGAACCCTCGGCGCGGGGACGCAGCCCCCGGACAGCGAGCCGCCGATGAATCCTCCACGAGAGCCAGACACTCCCGCTGCACGAAGGCTTCATGGCGGTCTTCAGCATTATAAGATATCCTTGCGCCTCTAGGGTCCTCTCAGAGGGCCCCCACTGCTGGCCAACACTCAAAGGGGCTCTGCCGTGCAGCGCAGACGAGGATCAGGACCCCGCACACCCTCCTCCAGCGTCACGTCCGTGACAGGGCGAACGCGGCCTGTCACGCGCCTCCCTTGCCCGGCGCCGCCACCCCACCACAGCTGCCACCCGCAGCACGCCGGGCAGGCCGCCCCCCACGCCCCGGCGTCGTCCAAGAAGCAAACGGGCCCGCGGACGCGCGGTCTGGTCGCCGGAGGACGACGCGCTGCCCGCGGACGTCCTCCTCGCGGCGCAGGCCCAGGGCAGGGCCCGTCGCGTCCGGGCGCGACGCGGTCGCGGCGGGCCCACGGAGACCGCGCAGGAGTGCCGGAGCCGCTTCGCGTGAGGTGCGTCGTGCCCCGCGCCGCAGAGAGAAGTGTGTGTTCGTCGCGCCGGAGGAGGCATGGGAGAAACTGTCGCGGGTGCGTGCTGTCATCAGTCCTTTGATGTGGAGCCCGTTTGCTAGGTGCAATTGCGGTACAAGCGATGGCAGGACAACCGCTGGCCGTTGTACGGAAAGATGAAGCTGTTGTGCCTAGTGTCCGATCCGACCCCTTCGGGTGGCACGGAGCCTCTGTCGGTCCCCAAAGCTGAAGATGCTGCGTCCCAATCATGGTCTTTGCCGCAAATCCAAGCTAACGATACTTGTGCTTTGCCCGACGATCGCGTCATTCATCCAGATGTGCGCATATCTCCTTCATTAATTTGTGCGTATCCGCTCATCGCATGTAGCCACCACAGGCCTTGGGGCCATCTAGTCTGTCGCATATGACACCCCTGTGAGGGCACACAAGCGCGCTATGAGTCCGCCACGCGACACGACACCGCAAAAGTGGCCGCGTCCTTCAGAGACTAGTGGTGACAGTGTGGACATCTTCTCCGGCGCTGTACCGGGCCCGCTCACCGTGCAGACCACGTCTTCTTGCTTGGCATTCGATGTCGATGCAAGCAGCATAGCCCCTTCTTCGCAGACCACCCTCGACCACATCTGTCACTCTGCCTCTGAAAGCCGAACGAGAGCAATCCACGTCTTGGAGACAGACGCGGGGTATACACCCGACGCGCTGGTTCCAATCATCGAGCTCTTTGAGCGACATCCTGAGGTTGTGGACTCGTTCCTTGCTGTCTCTGCCCAGAGCGTGCGCTCGCTGTATATCCGACGGGCCTTGACGCAGCGCGCCCCTGGTAACTCCTGCTGTATCATGTAAACACGCTGTGCACTACTCTCTGCTTTTACATTCTGAACTAATTCTATTGTTTGATAACGGACAAGGCTTAGCATTGAGGGAGCGACCGCAGTCTTGGCGGTCATTCCTACTCACCTGCCTAATACGGTGACATCGCTTTTGTGATGCGCATTAGGCGCCAGAAGACCCACCTGCGAGCCGCATTCACGTTCAGCATGTTCGCCAAGTCACCCCCATCTTCCAGTTGACCCTCGACTACCCACCACGTCTCGCTTTCTGCGCAGAGCATGACAGGGTTCCGAGGCCGAGTCTTCTTCCAAGTGCTGCGTCCAGCTGCTCGCCAAAAATACCCGTGCCAACTTTCGCGGCGAGTGAGCACCGAATCCGTGCTTTATGCTATGCGTAGCTAACCAAACTTACGCATTGTGCATTCTTAGCGCGAGCGTGCTAAGCTCTCTTTTGTGAGCGACTGAATGGATTGGACGTGCCCTGATCCCGCGGGCCAGCGCCCGGGGACCCGAGTAATGTTTCCATGAACCGCCACCGCCACGACGAGACAATTGCTAACCCTAACTCAGGTGCTAAACTCGTTCCTCGCGCCACCGGAACGCGCACCATCGCGCGGCCGAACCTTGTCGCCCCACTGCGACTCCGGAACGAACCACGCTAGCGACCGGCCGCCCGTCTCACAGACCCTTGGTGCGCTAGTGGACTAATCCAAGACCGGCGATGGCCAGCATGGATCTATTCCGCCTTGTTGCGAGGGATATGAATCACTCAAAGCGAAGATGCCGGAATTCCTTACGATCGAACGGACCGCTCGCGTGGTGTTGCGGTCTACCCGCTGCGGACGAGGCGACCATCTGCGGCATCCCCAACTATGCAGAGTATGTACTGGTCTCGCACTGTAACGCTCATCTGCTCAATCCATCCCGTTCAGCCCCTCCATACTTGTACCGCCCTGGTTTAGGACATGTCACCCCAGAGACCGGACGATGCCGACGGTGGTCTTCCCCACTTCCAACAAACGGTGATCCTGCTTATTTCGACATACGTCCCATGCCATATATATATACATTGGACGGGGTGTAGTGTCGATGCTCCCAGCACTATCCACTTTCCTCTGCGATCTCCATTCACCATGGCCATCACAACCGCATCTGGCGAATCCTACCCGGTGACGTTCATACGCCCCACGTTCGACGTCTCGAAACCCAGAAAGGCCGAGGACGGCTACCTGCAGTCGCTTCCCGACCTCGTCGAGTTCAACGCGACGTACAACGGCAACCACCTCTTCTGCGCCCAGCATGGCACCGCCCTCTCTGCACCGCCGTGCTTCATCACCCATGGCGAGCTCCACGATGCCGTGCTACGCGCTTCGGCCTGGCTTGCCCTGCAGGGTCTTGCGGAGCGGCCGCACACCGCGGAGGGCAAAGTCGTCAAGTCGCACCCTGTCGCGATGCTCATGGCAAGCGACGTCGCATGGTTCATCACCTTTGTGGCTCTGCTGCGTCTGGGCGTTCCGGTGAGTGACTGCGTCCCCAGCGCACGCGGATGGGCCCTGACACCTGGACATCTTCTGCCAGGTCCTGTGCATGTCCGCTCGCCTGTCCCCGCAGGCGGTCGTCCACCTGATGCGGAGAACGAGCGCGAAGGCGGTCCTTGTGTCCCCGCAACTTGACGCCCTGGCGAGCGAATCGCAGGCCCTGCTACGCGAGGGCAATCGCCAAGGCCCTTCGCCAACATTTCACCACGTGCCGGCATATACAGAGTTTCTGAACCCTGCGAGCGCACTCGACCCGGCGAGTGTCCCCCCGCCGCCGAGGCAGTCTGACCATACCGACCGGAACGTGGTCATTTTGCATTCTTCCGGAACGACCGGTGAGCAAAACATGTCACCTTGTCTGAGTAACCGATTCATGAAGGCCGTACAACAAGGTCTGCCGAAGCCAATCTTCCACTCGCATGCTTACCTACTCGGCTACTGTGCGTGCCACGAGCTCGCACCCGAGCAAGTGGACGACGCGCTGAATGTCTCGACGCTTCCGCTGTTCCACGTAAGCTCCGCTCATGATGTCCGTCGTACATTGCGATGCTGACGTCCACAACAGGGATTCGGCCTCTTGGCACCCTGCTTGTCCCTGTCGATCGGGCTACCATTTGCCCTGCCTGCGTCGACGACGATTCCTACTGGACCATCTACATACGAGATCCTGCATTCCTCGGGCGCCACATCCCTGCTCACCGTCCCCTCGATCCTGGAGGAGCTCTACCAGCTCCCCGATGGCCGAGGCATCGAGGCGCTGCAGCGCCTACAATTCGTCGCGGTCGGCGGCGCCCCGATGAAGCACTCCGTCGCGAGGGCCCTCGCCGGCGCGGGCGTCCCGCTGCTGAACCACTGGGGCGTCACCGAGATTGGCGCCATCGCGCCCATCGCGGTCCCGGGGCCCGACACGGACTGGCGGTACCTGCGCCTGCGCCGCGACCTCGCTCTACGCGTCGAGCCCGTGCACGACCCGCCCGAGGGCTTCGTGCGCCTCGTCGGCCGCGCGCCCCTCGCGGAGGAGGATTTCCCCGTCGCGGACCTTCTGACACGCAACCCGGCAAACCAGCACGAGTTCGCGATCGCGGGCCGCGCGGACGACCTCGTCGTGCTCGCCACCGGCGAGAAAGTACGTCCGCACGCGCTCGAGGCCCGGGCGGCCGAGCACCCCGCGGTGCGCGCCGCTCTCGCGGTCGGGGCCGGACGCTTGCAGCTCGCCCTCCTCCTCGAAGCCGCGCCACACATTCCGCTCGACGTCGCAGACGAGGCCGCTGTTCGAGCATATGTCGACGACGTCTGGCCATCCGTCGATGAGGGGAATGCGGAGACGGACGGTCATGCGCGCGTCGCGCGGGAGATGGTGCTCGTCACGCACCCCAGCATTAAGCCGCTGCTGCGCACGGCCAAAGGTAGCATTCCACGCAGCTCGAACGCAGAACACTTCAAGGACGAGCTTGATGCTCTGTACGCCCGCGCCGACATCGCTGGCGCAGAGCAGCTCCCGCTCGGCGACCCTGACGCACTTCTCGAGGCGGTCAGGACGGCCGTGCGCGCCGCGTACACCATCCCGAGGGCTATCAGCGACGGCGACGACTTTTTTGAGCGCGGCATGGACTCGCTCCAGGCGACGATGCTTCGGCGGAGGTTGAACGCGGCCGTCCTTCGGTCCTCTCACGGACAGACCCCCAGACCATTGCCACTCGACGTCGTCTACGCCCACTCGTCGACCAACCGGCTGTGCAAGGCTATCCAGGAGCATTGTGGCCAGGAAAGCGCAGAGACCGACCGTATCGCGCACATGAACAATGTTGCCGAAGAATACGTTCGGAAGGTGGCTGAGCTTCGCCCTGCCCAAGAGCTGGCTCCACTCCTTGACTTGGCCGAGGGCGCGATCGTACTGCTTACCGGCAGCACCGGTAGCCTTGGCAGCGCCCTGCTTTACGAGCTCGCCTCATCGCCGGCCGTCGCCAAGATATACGCCCTTAACCGCTCGGGTGGTCGGTCACTGCGTGAACGGCAGGAGGCTGGACTGCAGAAGCTTGGCGCCGCGGTAGGCGACAACCATTGGGGTAGGGTGGTGCTCCTGGAGGGCGAGCTCAGTCAGCGACAATTCGGGCTGTCCGCAGGGATATACAGCGAGCTGCGGCAAGTCACCCACATCATCCACAACGGTGAGTCTGGACAAGCCATTCTTTCGATCACGGTCTGACACGTCTCCCCAGCCTGGCCGATGGACTTCAACCGCACACTCGACTCCTTCCGGCTCCATCTCGACGCCGCGACACACATGGTGCAGCTCGCGCTCGACAGCACCGCCGCGGCGCCCGTCAAGCTCCTCTTCGCGTCTTCCATTGCCGTCGTCGGGCGGCACCCGCTCACCGCGAGCGCGACGCCGATCCCTGAGGCGCCCCTCGCGGGCCCGCGCGCCGTCGACGCGTTCGGGTACGCCGAGGCGAAGTGGGTGTGCGAACGCATGTTCGCGCAGGCGGGCGCGGCGTTCGCAGGCAGGGTCAACGCGACGAGCGTGCGCATCGGGCAGATGACGGGCGCAGAGCCGAGGGGCGTGTGGAACGCCGCGGAGCACATCCCGATGCTCGTCAAGTCGTGCGTCGCGGTCGGGCACCTGCCAGATATCCCTGGAGTGCGTGTTCGCTCGCTGCCGCTTGCCGTCCGTGCCTGACCGGCTCTGTTCGTTGTGGGCAGCACGCGTCCTGGATCCCCGTGAACCGCGCCGCCCGCGCCTTGTCCGAAGTCCTCTTCTCCGCTGCGTCGCCGTGTGTCGTCCACCTGGAGAATCCCGCGCGGCAGCCGTGGGCTGCTATCCTGGAGGCCGTCGGTGCTGCGCTGGGGCTTCCGCAGGCCCGGCTGCCGTATGCGGAGTGGCTCGACCGCGTGAAGGCGCACCCGGACCCCGAGACGAACCCGTGCTCGAAGATCGTCACATTCCTTGAGCACGAGTTCCTCCGTATGGCGACGGGGAGGGTCGTGCTCGACACCACGCAGGCGCGAGCGATCTCCCCGACGTTGAACGCATCGACTGCAGTGAGTGCAGAGCAGGTTCAGGCGTACGTGGAACACTGGAGACGAGAGAAATTCATGTAGCGATATTCAGGAGGACGGGTTATGGAATCATCATTGCTATCAATGGCTTTGAGGGTAGAATCCATCGACCTGAACCGCAAGCTTCAACCCTAACTAGCACTATCAAAACGGATCATGGGACCGCCGCGGAGACGGCTCCTAAGAGACGATAGCTCCATCTCGGACGATAACCAAGTAATTCGACCAACCGTCAGTGACGCAACTAAGTGTACCTCTTTTCAAGCTGGCATCCGAGCGCATGAAGCGTGATGATAAGAAGACATGTACATGTGCAGTACTGCTTCTGGCCCGCAGACCTCGAACGAAAATCAGTGAAGGTAACTGCGAGAACTTTTCCAATGCAGATGCATCGGGTCTGCACAAGGCTCCCATTTGTGCTGACTCGCCCTGCATTCTACGCGGTCGTGGCTCATAAAACTCTCGCCAGCTATCAAGTCCGAGTCTAGCTGTGTGGAAAACCATCAGACCGCGATAGCTCACCAGCACAAAACGGAGGAGAGATAGGCAAAAAGCGCAAGCAGAACCGGAGCGTGAGGCGGAGGATGGCCGTAACAGCGTTATGTCACGTCTCGAGTCACGACCGATATCCGCCTGCGAGCATGCTGCTCGTTGAAAGATCTACAGCCAGGCACCCTGACAGATGAACTCTCGCTTTGTTTGCAGATAGTGCTGCAACGCTCCATAGACAGATGAGCAACCAGAGCTCCAGGAGGCTCTGCAAGACATCCAGCACACTGTCACGGCTCGCGCAAGCGGACCCGCGCAGAGGGCACGCCTGACGATGAGTGCAGCCGGCCCAACATGCCTCGGCACCAGGTCCAATGGTTGGTACTCACTGCGCTCTCCAAATGCTCTGACACGGCTACTGACAAACTGTCATTCTAGGTGCTGCAGCAGACGGTCAGGGCTGTACACGCTGCTCTGAGTCAGTTTGAGGGGGAACTCGCTATGGCATGCGTGCGAAGCTCTGGTGAGGTGGCTGGCCGCGATCTGGGCCGCGAAGATTGCGGGGCGCAGCGTCTGCGGGCGCCACCGCATTGTCCTGACGGGCCCGAAGCCAGACCCTGGCGCGACGGTGCTCTCGGCCGTAAGCCTGGCACGTCTCTTGCAACGTGCGCACAGAGCGCCGCTGATTGCTCTGCAAAGTTTCGTCTAGTCAATCACCGAGGCTCCCGGGCGCTCTTCGGGACATGGCTACAAATTGTCAACCCTGCCACGTCGGCACGAAAACGATCGCGCAGGCGGCTCCTCCGGCAAGGTTCTTGCTCGACACTTGCACGGGTTTACGGACGTGGATAGTTCTATCGGTGATGGTGAACCTTCGCCTCCAGGAGAAGCTCGTTCCTGTCGCGTACGATCGCTGGCAACTTTCCGGCGGTGGTGGCTTCTCGGTCGCTTGTCAAATGGACACTGGCCCTCGCCGCACCGCCGCAGTGCACGCCAAGCACGACATTGCTACGACCACCCAGCGGCGTCACACCGCCAATTTTTCCTACCTATGCAGCATGTCGACTGTCGAGTCGATTTTGATAATCGTCTCGCGCCATCACAATGGCGTGCTTGATCACGGAAGGTTGGGCTGCCATCTACGTCGCGCTTTGATATTCCGTGCTGGCTTCGCGGCCGATGACATCGCTCGCCATGCGCTGCGGCCGTGTGTGACGGTGGCACGCGCCTGCATGGTCCGCTGCGCCACAAACTGCGTTGGGCCAGCCCGCTGGAAAGCGGCAGCGGCAGGCGCCGTCAGCAGACATTGTGTCCGACGCCACGGTACGCCTCGTGCCCAGTTTTCATTGCATTTCCCCACTGACCATGCTGCACAGGCGGCACTCGGCAGACCCAGCAAGAAAAGCCTGCCGAAGAGCTCCCGTGCCTGCGAGAACGGTGCGGTTCGGCCGGTTCTGAGCACGGACGGCTTCTGGTTTGCGACGCTGCTGTGGGTCGAAGGACGAACAGCTCCGGAAGCTCGCCTTGCGAGGCGTTCTGGATCGTGAGCACTGCCGAGCGAACGCTTCGATGAAGCCTGACGTCACCCCAGAAATGTCTGCACTGCAAGGCGACGATGTTGAGAGGCCTAGAGGTCGGCACGGCGACTGGTGTCGGCTATATGCCTTGCTTACGGGGATACGGTGCGGATCGAAGGGCTCGACGCGCGGCAGAATCTGCCTTGGCGGATCGCCCCGCGCACCACGGCCCGCAATCGCGGAATCGGCGCCCTTGTCTGGCGGAGAGAGGACGGTGTAGGCAGGAACACGGCCCTATATGCACAGGACAATTCTTGGGCTGCACAACGATAGACCGTGCGCGATCGGTGGCGAATATGCCCCTGGCGATGAGGACGGGGCCTAGTCCAGGCCGTACGGTCGCGCCCTACGCCGGAGGTACGGTGGCCGCACTAGCAGTGCAAGCGGACGTCGGCTATGGAGTGCTCGGGCGGACTTACCGACTTCAGTTAGTACGTCTATCGTTCAAGGGTGACTCTGCATCGTGACCGCTCGCTGACCTAACAATAAACAGCCAAGGGTGCGGGGCGCGGACGATTCTCCCCTCCTAATGACTTGCCCTCCCGGCACATTCGAGGGTCACAGGAGACCGTAATTGATCGTATGTACCGTACTTTCTTTCTTGGGCGCGGCTGCCTCATTACTTCCTCAAGACCACTGCCAGGCATGCTGAGACAACGAGGACGTTCTGCGCAGCAATTCCCTCGTTGTCCTCTTCCTTGAAACGCCCTCTACCGGACTATCCGCACTCCGCCTTGCCCGGAACTCGCTTGTATTTTGGGGACGTCGGTATGATGCGCCACATGTGGCTGTCTGTCGCGGCAAGCGACCGCGACTAAACCTCACACTCGGAGGGCGCTCATCACCGCCCATTGAGTGGAAGCGACGCGTGACGTTGGGACAAGGTACGTGCCGTGTGGCGTCCTTGTCGTCATACGCGACTGAACCCGCCGCTTACGCAGCGTGCCCGAAAACAACGGGATACCCGCGATGCTGGGGGTGCATGTGGGCCGCACACGGGCTGCGAGCACTCTCTGCCTAGAGTTTGACGCCGCCGCGAAGATCACGCATTTCTACAATACTCACTGCGGGCGGCGCGGAACTCGGGAGAACAGGCTTCCTGTCCTTACAGCATATGGGAACGGCTTCTGCCATCTCGCAGCTGCAACGCGGCCGTCTGGCGTACCGCAGCAATCGGCGTTCTCGGCTTTACCTTTGGCGTCGTACCTCTAACGTGGCGGCGGCCATTCGTGCAGTGAACGGCCTTCCTTCTCTCGCACCGCGGCGCATATCCAGGGTCAGTCCATCCCGCGAAACATCTGCATCTGTGCTTGCTAACAATCTACGATGGACAGCTTCTGTCAGGGCTACCTACAGCCCTTCGGCATCTACTTCTTGGACCGTGTCTGCGCAGCCCCGTGCACGGCAGCCTCGAGGATTCACGACAGGAGTTTTGCCCATGGGGACCGGAAGGGAAGAGTGGCTCTGCTCATTCCCCTGTATTATTCGTTGACAAGGGGGTCCGATGCTGGCTGCTGTCAGACCCTGCGCGCGCTTCTCCGAACGGTCGGTGGTCCTATGCAGCACGGACGACGGGATCCGCGGGAAAGCGCGTCCTCCGAAGGCCGCATGTTTCACGCATCTTACATGGCGGAACATGGCGTATCCGGCAGGACGCTGCACGTACGCGCCCACGCTGGCATGGCTCGCGCAGCTAACCCGGCACGAGAAGCAGGCGTCCTATCTGCAGGCACAGCGCACGGCCAGCAGCGCTGGGCGCCGCCGGCGGCAGAACCCGCACGCCGCTTATCAAAGGCGCGCCGGGGCGTGCGTGCGTCGACGCAGCAGCCCTTATGTCGCCGACAGAGGGTGCCGCAGAGGGGCCTGCAGCGCGCACGCACGGGCACGGCCCCTGTCAGCGCGGCCGCACTTCCGCCACCCGGGGCCCTGCCAGTGCGAGAGGCCCGTGCGAGCACGCCGCGTCCGCGCACGGCCGCGGCGCCTGCGGCCCTTCGCACTGCGTCCTGGCGCGCGCGCGCAGGCCTGGCGTGATGCGAGGGCGATCTCAGCCGCGCCGCGGCCACCTATATGAGCCTGGGGGCTTCCCCCCGCGAGCACCGATCGACGTTGCTCTCTCCGCCGCCGACACAGCGTCCAGATCTCAAACGCATCCTAGACGGCCCCACCCCCCATGGACACTGTGCAGATGCCCCGCCCGCGCAGACACTCGGCTGTGCCCGCGCACCCGTGGGACTCCCCCGCCCGCACAGACGACCCGCCGCGCCGCGGCGGACCCCGCCCGCGGTCCGCGCCCCCGGTCGAGAACGTCTGGCTCGCGCAGCCCGCCCGCGCGGCGTGCGCCGGCGACGGCAGCGACGACACCCAGAGCGAGGGCACGTCGCCCGCGAGCTCGACGGAGAGCTCGCCGCCCTCGACCCGGCCGTCCTCGTGAGTTCGCGCCTGCCTATGCCCGCACCTCCCGCGCAGCACGCCTGACCCGAAACTCGGTTGCCCACGCCAGGCCTCCCGTCGCGCCCGCCGCGCGCAAGCCCACGTCGCACGCGCCGCCGCATGTCGCGGGCCTCCGCGCGCCGCTTGCGCACGCCCGCGCGCCGGGCGACGCGCGACCCCGCCCGCTGTACGTCGTGCTCGAGCGCGCGTCGATGGAGCTCTGCCGCGCGCCGCCGCCCGCCACGCACGGCCGCCACGCGAAGCAGAAGCCGACGCTGCTGACGTGCGACGACCACCAGGGCCTGCTTGTGCGCATGGGCCGCGAGGTCAGCGACGCGCGGCCGGACATCACGCACCAGGTCAGCCCCGGCTCTGGCTCGCGTTTCGCTCCGTGCACACACACACCCTCGCTCACGCCATGTCGCACCACCAGTGTCTGCTCACGCTGCTCGACTCGCCCCTGAACAAGGCCGGGCTCCTGAAAATATTTATCCACACGACGCAGGACCTGCTTATCGCGGTGCACCCCGACGTCCGGATCCCGCGCACGTACAAACGCTACAGCGGTCTCATGGGTGCGTGCTACCCGGTGTCTCCCAGGCGAGCGGTGCGTCCGGGGGGCTGACACTCGATGCAGTGCAGCTCCTGCAGCACGGCGAAATCCGCGGCGTGAGCGACGCGCAGGTGCTCATGCGCATCCTCGACGTGAGTTCTCCGCTGCCTCCCGGCGAGGCGCCGCGGCTTCCTTTCCGTCCTCTGCGGGGAAACGCTGAACGCGGGGCTCGCCACAGCATCCCGTCGCACACTACCTGCCGCCAAACACGGTCAAGCTCGGTGAGTCGCCGGGGGCACCTGCCGCAGCCCACGCAGCCCACTCACCGCGCGCTGCGTCTTCCGCCAGCACTCTCGGCAGAGGGCAGCATCGTGCCGGCGCCCGAGCTCGTGCGCCGCGTGCCGCCGGCGCACGCGCTCGCGCTCTTCGTCGGCGCGCACGCCAAGGGCCCGGACGACTTTGCGGCAGGCGTCGTCGAGGGCCGCGTGAGCGTGAGCAGCTACGCGCTCAGCGCGTCCGTCGTGTGTGGCAAGGTACGGCGGTCCTCCTTCGCCCTGGCGCTCCGCGCGCACGTCGGACGCGCCATGCTGACCCGCCGTCGCAGGTGTGCTGCGCGATGGAGGATCTACTCGGGATCGTGTAGCGTCTGCGCTCGTCTCCGCGCCGCGCCGCGTGCTGTTGGGTGGGGCACGAGACGGTGCTTGGCCCCGACGTCGCATCGGACGGTGCGGTGCGCGGGTTGGGACTGTCGGTAGGGCAGGGGAGCAGGCATAATTGCGTAGGGCACTGCCATCGTTGTACTGTTACGGCTACGGGGGCCCCAGGCGGCGGGACGCCCAGCAAATCCGAGACACCCACATTGCGCTTTCAGGCAGGCGTGCACGGAAACGGGCTGGCGGTTGCGACGGACACTGCGCTGCGCAGGGGGCGTGCCTTTTGGTGATGTATGTGCGTAGTCTGTGTCCGCGTGGGACGATGATCTCATGCAGTACCGCGTCCGACGTTCTGTGCGATCGCAGGGGCGCGGGGAAGACGGGTGGGAACAGCAGAGGATGACGGCGACGAGGGAGAGAGGGCGAGGCCCGTGCGGGCAGGCCTGCTGTGTCGAGTGAGGCCATGCTGTGCTGGTGCTGTCAGGACGGATGATAGGTGCCAGCGGGCGTGCAATGCACGCAGCGGGAGTTTTCTGGGGTTGGTTCGTAAATAAATCCGATGGTAGCACGGAGAAGACATTAGAGGAATGCGGGAAACATACCTCGATTGGGGGCAGTGGCCCTTCGGAGCTTGAGGGGGGTCGGGGGATCGCTCCATTGGAATGGTTTGGGTGCCGCGAGCGCAGGACGCGCGAAAGTCGCTATGGCTGGCGCAAAGAGGCGGATCGCAGCAAAGCAAGTACCAACACCCGCACGGTCTCTGCAAAAATTTCGTGCGCACCGTTCTCCTGCGACGACGGGGAGCAAGGAGCGCGGGCGGTTAATGCGGCGGGGAGATCGGTTCGGTTCGCCGGCGGCGGTCAAGCGAACCGTGCCCGGGCGTCCGCGCAAGTGCTCCTGCTCCTGCCCAGTCCCCCTCGCTCGCCCTCGCCCCCTCGCCCTCGCCTTCGCCCTCGCCTTCGAGAAAGAAGGTCATGCCTGCTGCCCGAGCGTCGAGCTCCGTGCACGGCGGTATTGCTGTGCTGGCCTGGAGCACGACTTGTGCGCTGAATAAACTGTTCGTCATGGACAGGGCAAGCATCAGCGGGGCTTTCTCATACGTGCCTATAGTTGGCTGCGACCAAGCCCCGACCGCTCCCGGAGGCGACGTCAGGCGGGGTGCACCCTGAGCCTAGGCGGGCTCCTGCTTAGGAGAGGGCGATTGCTGCTTGTGACCGAGCAGTGCTCTGCGCATGGCAGAGCTTGGGAGCTATTCGTTCCGAGCGTGAGTAAACGTCCCAGCGGCTCTGCCGCACTACACGCGTGCCCCCCCCCCCATGCATCAGCCATGTTTCGCCGTAGTCCAGAACGCGGCGGCGTGCGTGCACGCCTCGTCGTCATCTTCCAGCCGCTGCACAGGCTGATATCACATGTGCCCAAAGCGGGCAGGGAGGGCGATAAGCTGCCTTCGAGATCTCCTCGGGGACTTTGACTGGCGCAGGCGAGGCCCGCAGCCGCCGCGGTAGGGCGAGCTGGCGAGTGCAAAAGCCCTGCAGAAGAGAGAGAGAGCGCGCGGGCCCCCCCTCCAGGCTATTTTCTTCCTGTGACCTGGGATAGCAACGGATGTGGGCTGCAGTTCTTCCGACGAGCGAGAAAAGGAGGAGGGTGTACCGGCGAACTGGGTCCGTATCAGACCCTGTTCCGCCGACCAATGGACGAGGAGAGTGATGCCAATTGCAGACTTGCTTGATCGTCTCTGCTGGGGTGTGACGTGGGCCTTCTAGCGCGTGGTAGGCCTGCTGTCTCATACCATCAAGCTTTACGCCCATATGTTTGTCCCTTATTGAGATCCATAGCGAGATGTGCTTATTGCGATATTATTGACATGCCAAGCGTCCCCGACTTCCTGTCATGTTCGGAGGTGAAAAGCAAATGCCACTGGTACTACAAGAACGACCGCTTCTCGCCAGCATCCCATCACTTTACCCTGTCCCTCCAGCAACACTACTAGCACCGTGGTTGCGCTTCTCCCTAGCGTGCTAGCGTCGACATCAGCAGCAGTAGGAGGCATGTACCGACACGACGACGCTGCCCAGCCTCGCGACCGCCGTGCGTGGACAGAGGAGGAGGACGAGCTGCTGCGGCAGGCCATCGAGAAAGGCACGCCTTGGGATGATGCCGTTGTGCTTCCCACAGACATTGACTGCTCTTTGCGCAGAGGACGGGGACGCGAACCCACCGAGCAAGTGGCACGCCATCGCGAAGCACATCCCGAACCGCACGAACAAGGACTGCCGCAAGCGGTGGTGGGCGCAGATGGCGACGCGCGTGAGCAAGGGCTCCTGGAGCGCAGAGGAGGACGAGCGGCTCTTTGCGGCCGTGGAGGAGCTCGGCACCAAGTGGGCTGCAGTCGCCTCGCGGGTCGGCACCCGGAACAGCGGCCGTACGTCGTTTTCTTCTCGCGCGCGCGCGCGCACTTGCGCTTCCCGCCGGCCCTGCATCGCTGACCTCACTCTCCCACCCGCCCCAGAATGTGCGAAGCGGTGGAACGACGCACTGAACCCGGCCATCGACCGCAGTGGCTGGACGCCCGAGGAGGTGCGTCGCACGCCGTGTGCATGGACGCTCGCGCTGACCGTCGCGCAGGACGACCGCCTGCTCCGGGCCGTCGAGCAGCAGGGCCACTCGTGGGCGAACATTGCGCGCACCTACCTGCCCGGCCGCACAGGCCTCGCGGCCAAGAACCGGTGCGGCCTCTCTCGCGCGCTCTCTCTGTGTGTGTCGTCATCGGCTGATCGTCGCCCGGCCGGGAACAGGTACAACCACCTCATCCGCGGCAGCTCGGATCGCGCCCCGTCCGCGCGCGGGCGCCGCATGTCCGCCGCGGCGATGCGCCGGCGCAGCACCCGCGGCTCGTCCCTCTCCAGCGTCTCGACGCCCTCGTCCCCGCGCTCGACCGCGACCCCGCCGCCGCCGCCCGCGAGCGGCTCCGCGAGCCCCGAGAGCGTCGCGCTCCCGCCGACCCCGACCGAGCTCTACCTCCCGCCCGGCGCGCTCGACTTCCGCAAGTGGCCCGCGCCGCTCTACGACGCCGCCCCGCATGCGCAGCCGCAGGCGCAGCACGCGCAGAGCGAGAGCGAGATGATGGACATGCTCCTCCAGCACTCGTTCGGCGGCTTCCTCGACCCGCACATGGACCCCGCGCTCGGCGCCCTGCACGCCCCGTACGCGCTCGACGGCGCGTGCGCCCCCGGCGTCATGCTCAGCGACGCCGGCGCCGGCACGCCCGGCGCCGGCGCGCACGCGGACCCGTGGGGCGCGCTCACCGCGTACCCGTACCTCGACCTCGCGCTCGAGCCCCCGCCGCAGCTCACGCCGTCCATGTCGAGCAGCGGCGAGAGCAGCGTCGACAGCACGCCGCAGCTCGGCCACCCGCACTTTGCGCTCCGCACGTACCCGCACGGCGCCCAGCAGCACCAGCACCAGCAGCAGCAGGGCGGCGCGAACTTTGGGCAGTACATGCCCCCGCTCCCGAGCCCGCCCGCGCCGCTCGACGACCCGCGCCTCTCGCTCGCGACGATGTGCGACCCGTACGCACATCTCATGGGCCATGCGCCCGGCGTGCACCAATAGCCCCGCAGCGGCGCAAGTTCGTCTCTTTCCTTGTTTACCCGTGTCGTGGTGAGCACCCCGCGTGAAATTTGTTTTTGCTAGGTTTTCTGACTGACAGGCGCAGTAAAATACCGGCTCTTGTAGCACTAGACTATTCTATGGACGACCCTCGCTATGAAGATGACGACCTCCCTGCCCCGACGCCCTGAGGCCCCCCGCCTGCACCATGTAATTTTATGACGCGCCTCCTCTTTCTGCTAGTTTATGCCCCGGAACTGTAGTTTAGAGACCCCTGTACACCCGACTTTCCCGTCCTCTTCTTTTCCTTTTTTTTTCTGTTCTGTTCTGCTCTTCGTGCCCTCGGCCGAGAATACGAGTGTTGAAAACAGACACCCCGGTGCGACTGCTGATAGACTGCGTGCCGAGGCCCGCCTGCGGCCGCCACAAAGGTGCTGGGATCGCATGACGCAACGCTGTGGCCGCGGGAAGGGGCGCAGCGCGCGCGCGCGTGACGCCGGCGGCGGGCCTTTCGCGCGGCCTGGGCCGTGTCCAGAGGGCGCTGCCGCAGCGGGCAGCAGGCGAGTGGGCCTACGTCATGCGCTGCCCGCGCTGCGTGCCACTTCCCGTGCGTGGCGATTGACGGGGGCAGGGTTTCGGTGCGATGAGTCAACGTGCACCTCCCTTCTCGCAGGCTGGGTCATGATTGCGATCGCCTCCGCCCATCGGGCGTGGGTGTCCTGAGAAGAGGCCGAGCGCGAATCTGCGTTGCGCACGCAGATGAAGGGATGACGATGTGCTTGTGCGGGCTGACGTCCGTGCACACCCTCCGCGAATCGTCCCCGTTCTCCAGCACCCTGCAGCGCTCTGGCCAGGGCACACCCCGGCGGATGCGCGCCCGCTGCTCGCTCTGCACGCGCGCAGAAGCCCCGGCGAGGATCAGGCGGCATCTCGGGGGGCGGCCAAGCGAGGAATACGCGGAGGGGCCGCGGGGGCCTAGGCCGCCGGGGCCTCTGGGCGCAGGCGACAGGAGCCCCGGAACGTGCTGGGCTGTGGAACAGCGGGACGGGTGCGCCGGGGGTGGGGCAGCCGTGGGGGGACGCACTGTCGGCGTCCGGGGGTCGACCCGCCGCGAATGGTCTAGCGGCACGCATGGGGCACACGCCTCAGAACGGGATCGTCGCACGCCGCGATATGGGCAGCAGGAGAGCCACGCACGGCACAGCGGCCAAGAGCTGATGCTCGGGGGTCAGGCTGAGGCAGCACGACGAGATACATGGGGGGATGCAGATGGTCGGAGAAGGCCCCCGGCACGCATGTCGACGCGGCCATGTCCAGCGTTGAGACGGCCGTGAGAGCGCACAGGCGCCGGTGCCGGCGGCCGCACCCGCATTCTGCCTCCGCGGCGCTCGCGCCTGATCCGCGCGCCATCGCCGATCATGGGCGCGTGGCGCCGTGCGGCGGGGCGGCGGCGGGCGCAGGCGCGCGGGATCCGCTCCCTCTCGGAACTGCACCGCCGGCGCACCCTCCAGCTCCTGCGCACGCGCTGGGCGCGCCGACGGCGGCAGCAGCACGGGCTGGCGTGTCAGGACGCCGCGGGGTGCCCAGGGCCGGCGCGACGCAGCAGCCTCCAGGGCAGCGGCGGGAAGCTGACGTCGTGGCGTGACGTAGTGTGCTGATGTCGGCCTGTGTCGTCGCTCAATGGAAAAGGGGCGCGCGCGCAACGCTAAAAGGCTAATCCTCGATGCAAACAACCCGCACGTCATCGTCCGCCTGCGCGCCCGCCGTCCCCCGGCGAATACGCGGAGGCGCGCTCACGGCACCCCGCGGAGGTGTGGGACAGGCACGGCAGGTACGGTGCAGACTATATACGCCGCAGTCAGAGTAGCCTTGTAGGTAATCAAAGGCGTGTCTCCCCCCTTAGGAAGCCCGCACCGATACGACGGCCCATTGGTCAGCCCGCGCACTTCACCTCGCGATCCCGTGACCCGAGGCACCCTGCTCTGCTCAGCAGCGGGCGTCCTATTCATAAGCAGGCTTCCGCAGCACAAGGTGCTCCAGCCCATCTGTGCAATGATAACACGGTCGACACTGAATACATTCACCTACCTGATACCGCGGTCGGCGGCGACAATGGCAGAGGATCAGGCCCTCTTCGTGCCCCGTGCCACACGGCTTCGCGACTCGGCGCCGCTGCCCTGGCGTCGCGACAGACATCTTGGCGGGCGCTCACGCACGAGCAGCGTGCTCAGGGCGGCAGAGCGTGTCCTCTATCGCCTCCGTGGTAGAGTGATCGGAGGCGGTCTCTTCGCGCAGCGTGTTTCCGCGTGGAACATGCCGCGCACAAAAACAGTGGAGGCGGTGGCCCGGGATGCGGCGGGGAAACAGGGATTCCGGGTCCATGCCTGGTCGACCGGACAGTGCCCAGCAGAGATTGTTTCAACGAGCCTTCGTGGGCGCACGGACAAGACTCACGAGGGAGTACGCATTCGGTGTGTGCAGGCGAGCACAGGTGACGGCTAGGACATTGGACGGGGAAGTCATGTAGGGGCAAGAGGCCACAGCGGGCCGGCGCAGGGCGAGTCCTGGGCCTTGGCCGTCGACTGTGACCTGGGTCGCCGCCGCGGATGTGAGCATCAAGAATCAGCCTAACGCCTCACCGCGGCCCGTGCCTCTGATGAGTCGCGTTGTCCCTTCGAGCAGACGAGGGTTCCTGCGGACGTCCGCGGGCTAGGATGCTCTCGGCACCAGACCCACGCCTAGCCAAGGGTCGCCGGGCGTACACCCGACAGCATCTGCCAGGGAGAACGCCGTCCCTCCCGTACACCCTACCGGGAGGGCCTGTGTGGTGTCGCGAGATACCGGGACGACGAGGACTTTGATGCTTCACAGCGTATGTCTGGCCGGCGCCAGAGCCTGGTGCCTCGCACTGTCCCAGGACGGCGTGCATGGTCTCTTCTCGAGGCTTCTGCTCCTTGCAGCAACATATGAGCATGATACTGAGGGGAAACGACAGAATACCGTGGCTGCAGCGGACACTGTACCATCCTTCTGATAACACGATTCACCAAGCATTGATAAAGCAGCCTCGACGACTCACCTTGCAAGTTAGCAAGAAGCCCCCCGAACTCGCGCATATTACTCATCCGTCGAGAGCACGCGCCCACAGAAGAGGCCGTCCGCGGAAAACCGCACGAGCGAACAGCGCGCGCGGTGCCGCGGCGGGACACGGCGGGGCACGGGACACGGGACGCGCGTGGCGGCCACGTGGATACCCGGATGGAAGGCGGGGCGCGGGCGCCTCCCGTCCCCGCGCGGACGATGCCCGGCGGGCGTGCCCGCCTGTGCTCTGTGTCCTCGAGCTCGCCATGCCCGGCGCTGGGCGCGAGGTCTGCTTGCGCGCTAAGGCTCAGCGGGCGCGGCGGAGCTTGCGACGGCGTGCTTGGCCTTTTCTACGACTCTGGTCCCTGCCACGACGCCTCGTCGACCCCCCCCCGGTCGCTCTGCCATGTCTCTAGCTGTTGCACAGCGTTCGTCCTGCCCCTGTCTAGCAGCACACTGTGCAGACATGCCCCGCCACCCCAGAGATGCACAGCCAACAAGATATACGCGCATGCACCCCACTCGACACACCCCGCCAGCACACCACGACCCATCCCAGCGAGGAACGCTCGGTCCCCGCAGTAATACACGTCCGAGTCGGCCCTCGGGACGCGGAGGCTTATCAGAAGGGACGGCCGGGTGCTCTAGGACGGGGATTGGCTTTACAGGTCCGTCGTGCCGTCACACTCCCCGCCGCAGCCCGCTCAGCGCGATAATAGACACACCGCGGCGCCCCGCCGTGCTGCTACATAAGGCGGGCCCCCGCGCCGTTCACAGCAGGTCAGCACGGGTCCCTCGAGCATCCTCTGCTCGCAGAAAGGTGCGTGCGCCTGGTTGTGTCCGCGGCGCCGACGGCGCGGCTACTCGCAGAGCCGGTCCCGGCGCGCGCCCACCCTCCCCTCCGACGCGAGCTTCGTGCGCCCTCCACCACCCCCCCCTGTGCGCCCTCCCGCCAAGCCAGCAACACACCCGGCTGTCGCGACACATCGCGATTTCACCTGCGCGCGCCTCGCCCCTCCGCCTCCGGCGACCTCGTCACCCGGAGCGCGGCCTTCAAAAGGACGGGGGCAAGGGGGCGCAATCCTGCGCACCCGGGATGTCCAGCTGCTCGTCTTCTCCGCAGGATGGCCAAGGACGGGGACTGGTCGCCCGTTTCCGCGTGTCCGACAGGCAGCTGGCAGGCCCCCGACGGCCGTCCTTCGAAGACTGCAACGAATGCACGGAAGACACGAAGCCCTTGTTTCCCGCGACTCGACGTGCCAGCCAGGAGACACACGCGGGGCCCGTGCCGGGCTCGACAGCACGCACGCGCTCGGCGTGCTCCGTGAAGATAGGCGAAGCGAGTTGCGGTGCGAACGTCCCAGGTGACGGGGACTATCGCCGCCGCTGCATGGGGCAGCAGTTGCGTACGTGCATATCCCTCTTTCGGTTTCGCCGACGCCGTGCTCATTGTACTCGTGCAGCCGTAATGGGATAAACTCCCCGAAGCTCGCGTGCGGGCACAGCCGACGTCTGGCACATCCAGGGTGTCTTCCTGGCCGACAACGCAATTACGTCGCGGCGTGCGCGCGACGGCACCCACGCTTGCGTGTCCGGCGACGACCAACGGCGCTGCGTCGGCCGCCGTCGAGGAGTGGGAGTCCCGCGGAGGCCGGTGCTATTGAGCAATGCGACAGGACGAGGGAGGCGCGGCGGACGCTGGACCGCTGGCGCAGGGCGCGTATCAAGGAGCCGACGAAGCCCGAGATCGACGTGGACGCCACGAACGTGGCGAGGGCTGCACGCGCATCGCACGGCACAGGCCCTGTCGCGAACGCGCGAACGCGACAAGTGCACTCGGACGAAGGAAACGCTTCGCGAGACGGCGCGGGCCTGCTGGGCTTGCGCGCACGCACCCGGTTTGTCGCGGTGCGTGCGCTCAGGGGCCCATAGCTCGGGATGACAGCAGCCTGGCGGAGATGCATGCGCAAAACGCAGAAGAGCAAGCACACCGCGCGTTGTCTCGGCCGTGACGCACTCTCGCCATGCAGCAGCTTTCCCGCACATCCTCCAGCGTGCCCGCGGAAGGCTCCGTTCTCGTGCTGCTTCGCTGTCTCGCGGGCGTGAAGGGACACAGACGGGTGTGGGCGGGCGAGCCTGAAGCCCGCGGCATCGTGCCAGCACGCTGCCCTAGGAATAGCACCGCTGACAGCAGATGTGCTTGGCATCTGTCGACAACATGGGCCGCCGCCAGTCCATCTCGAACTCTCCCTGCCGAAACTTTTCTCTGCATTCGAGATGCTTCGCGGGAAGCGTGTGTGGTGCTCGCAGCTCGTCGTCCGAGCTCGCGCCACGGCCGGTTCGCGCGACGGCACAGGCGCCCGGCGTTGTTCGTCCGTTTCGGGGCAACTCGGCGCAAGGACCCTTCCGGAAACGGACACGGCATCTCCCGCCCCGCCCACGCGCCCCCCGATCTGGCAAGCGTAGTGCATCGACCCCCCTCCGCCTTCGTGGCGGCCGGCTCTGCGTTCTGGCTGGGGGGTCTCGCAATGGGGGGTCTCTCCTCGACTGTGGGCCCCTGGTGGCGAGTCGCGCAGCCTGCGCTGCCCCCACTCCGCCCGGCGCCTCTCCCGCGCGGTATAAGAAGCCCGCGGTGCCGCGCCCCCCGCGAAGCCCTCCGTCGCCCCCGCGCGCGCGCGCCCCCTGCACGCCGCTTGCCGCGCCCGTGTTGACGCGGGCCCGCGCGCTGCGGATGCGCCTGCACACAGGCTGGCTGGGGCCCCCGGCGTCGCGCCTCGCGGCACGGCGGCTGGCGGCCCCCGCCGACCCGTTCCTGTGGTCGTAGCAGCGCTGCGTGGCAGGCGGAGGCCCGCGTGACGTGTGCAGTGCGGGCGGTGCGATGCTGTGCGTCGTCTTTTTTCGAGGCGTCTGTTCAGTGGGCAACTCACGAACTCGCCGGCAGGAGTCATTGGATAACCCTCGTATATGCGTGTGGCGGATGGCGTGCTGGGCTGCGCCGCGTATTATTGGTTGTGCGTCCGAAAACAACGACCTGTGAGGAACGCTGCTCGCCTCTCATTTCCACAGGTGCAAAAATACCGGGACGTCTTATTCACGCTTGGCCAGCGGCGTACGTAAGGCTGGCGCGCAGTGGTAAGCCTGCACCCTGCAGCTTATCGAACATTGATCCTAGCTGTCGACTCTGGGCCCGGCTCTCATAGGTTGCGGGCGAATCCGAGCCCCTCCGAGATGCTTCCGTCTCCGAGACTCTCCACCTCGCGTGGGGAAGAGCCGACCTCGACCCGCCCACGTGATGCCAAAATTGCCATATGCGGTATGTTTCCGTCGTCGGGTGCTGGGCCGACAGCGTTCGGCTTTGCTCTAGGCGCCGATCTGGGTTCTCGAGGATTGTCCCGCCCAGCTGTGAGTTTCTCCTCGGCCCTCGCTGGCGGTCAGGTCGCCCCATCCATCCCAGGAAACATATAAAAAGCATGGCGCGCCCGCGTCGCCAGCCCCTCACTCCCACTTTTATCTGCCGCCAGGCAGGCAGCCTAACATTCGCCACAACCCCTTTTATACGCCTCGTCTCTCTCACGACCTTCTCACATTCTCCCTCGCCTGTCCCACGCCATGGCAGACACCCCAAGCCGTGCCTCGAGCACCATCGCCCCCGAGCCCTACCCGACCGCTCGCCAGAACAGAGCGCAACCAACGTCGCCATCCACAAGACGCTCTCGCACCATGACTCAAACCGCGCGGATCTCTCGTTCCCGTTCCAGTCGACGAACACCGAGCAGGGCGGCTTCACAGAAGAGTACCGGACGGTCACCAAGGAGGGGTACATCCAGGGCAACCTTGCGCTCCGGCCCATCCCCTCGCACACGTCCGACACGCCGCCCGCGCTGCGCGACCCCGAGAAGGCGCGCGCGCTCAGCGACAAGAAGCTCGTCACCTTCGTGCCCAACGACCCCGAGGACCCGCGCAACCTCTCGAACTGGTTCAAGTGGTGTAAGTGCCTTCGCGCCCCTCGCGTTAAATTAGGGTTTGGCGCTGATAACGCGGTGTAGACATCACGGCCGTGTGTGCCTTCTCCGTCGTCGAGGTCGCCTTCGCGTCCGCGGTCGTCACCGGCGACTTCAAGGACATCATGGCAGAGTTCCACATGGGCGACGTCGTCGTCGCCCTCAGTGTCACGCTCATGGTCTGTGGCTTCGGTATCGGCCCGCTATTCTGGTCGCCAATGGTAAGCCGCCACCCCCTCCCAATCGCCGCTGCGGCAGCATGCTGACTACGCGTTGTGCACAGAGTGAGCTCCTCGGCCGCCAGCTGCTGTGGATCATACCGTCCTTCATCTACGTCATCTTCATCATCCCCTGCGCCGTCGCGAAGAACATCCAGACGCTGCTCATCTGCCGCTTCTTCTGCGGCATCTTTGCGTCCGCGCCGCTCACGCTTGCCGGCGGCACGATCTCGGACGTGTGGGACAACGAGGAGCGCGGCTTCGCGATCGCGCTCTTCGCCGCCGCGCCGTACGGCGGGCCCGTGCTCGGCCCCATCGTCGGCGGCTTCGTCGGCGAGACCGTCGGCTGGCGCTGGATCTTCTGGGTCCAGATGATCTTTGCGGGCGTCATGGCCCTCTTCAAGTGCACGATCCCCGAGACGTACGCGCCCGTGATCCTCAAGCGCCGTGCCGCGAAGCTGCGCAAGGAGACCGGCGACCAGAACTTTGCGACTGAGCAGGAGCTCTTCAAGGTTCCCCTCTCGCAGATGCTCCTCGACACGCTCGTGCGCCCGTTCGGCATGCTCGCGACGGAGCCGATTCTGCTCCTCCTGTCGCTGTACATTGCGCTCATCTACGGTCTCTTGGTAAGTCGCGCGTCCGAGTCCGACGTTCGATCCATTGGGTGCTGACACAATGCCTCCAGTATGCCTTCTTCTTCAGTTATCCTGTCGTCTTTGGCGAGGACTATGGCTGGAACGACGGCCTCGTCGGTCTGACCTTCATCTCAGTGTGGATTGGCCTCGGCCTCGCGCTGCTCGTGACGCCGCAGCTCGAGAAGAACTACCGCGCGCGGATGGCGGCCAAGGGCGGGAAGGCAGACCCCGAGGACCGGCTCGTGGGCATGATGCTCGGCTCGGTCTGGGTCCCGATCTCGCTGTTCATCTTCGGCTGGACGTCGCCGCCGTACGTGCAGCCGGGCGGCGGGAACTGGGTCGGGCCCGTCGCGTCCGGCATCCCGTTCGGCTTCGGCATGGTCACGATCTACTTTGGCGCAAACGCGTACATCATCGACGCGTTCCCCGGCTACGTCGCGAGCGCGCTCGCCGCCAAGACCGTCGTCCGCTCCGGCTCCGGCGCCGCGATGCCCTGTTCATCACCGCGATGTACCACAACCTCGGCAACGGCTGGGCCGCGAGCACCTGGGCCTTCATCTCCCTCGGCATGATCCCCATCCCGTTCCTCTTCTACCGCTACGGCAGGTGGATCCGCTCCAAGTCGAAACGTGCGGCCGCGTAATAGGCCCGCCCTCTCTTCCTCCATAGATGACCCCCGCCTAGACGACTCGTCCCCCGGACTCATTACATTTTTTTTTTGCTGCATCACCACGCATACACCATCTGTCGACGCACACACTCTTGACGGGTTCACGAAAAACGACTGCACGCTAGTTTCTTCTTTTTCCCTTTTTTTTTTACCCCCTGACGATTAGAATACCACCGGGCATTATTGTTATCCTATATTGCACATTCGCTATTATTGACGTTGTTCACCATGCTCTGTGTCTGTCCTGTATCATTTGCAGTAAAAGAATCCACCAGCTCGTTTACCTAGACAAGTGCGATTTGTGTGATGATCCCAAGCTTGTGAGGGTCCACGGCAGGAGTCGACTACCCCAGCACGATGGCAGGCTTTCGCTACCGTCATGCTGGTGTACTCGAGCGACGCGGGAGACCGGTGTGCTCGTCTTGGACGTCCGCTCGCTTTATACGTCCGCCACGGTCATCAGATGCGCACCCGCAGACCATGCCGTCTACCGAAATCTCACCGCAAAGCCATCAATTGCCAATGCAGCTCCGTACACGGAGGCTATAGCTTGAGCTTGAGTATGAGCATCTCACGATGGAGACCTGTGAAGAGGCACAGCGCCTGAGAATTACTGAATATTGTACTCTACCAACGAATGAGCTAATGTCCGAGTTCGCCCAGTATGGTCCACGACACCACCGAGCCCCTGCATCTCATCCCACAGCTCAGGTCGTATCCCTGACTGGCCCCTCCGCGACCCTTGCCTGCACGCATCGATCGCACCAAACATGGCAATCCCGCGTTCCAGGTCCAGGCACACATGCCTTGCGCCGGGGTCTTCTCTCTCCACCGCCCCTCCCTCTGCGCCCGCGGCGTCGTACGACACGGGTCCGTTCGCTCAGCGCTCGCCGCGCGCGGGCGGGGGCGCGATGTCGTCGACGACGTCGACCGTGAGCACGCCGCTGGCGGCGAGCGGCGCGAGGCGCTGCTCGACGAGGGCCTGCACGGTGTCGAGCGCCTCGGGAGGACGTGCTGCCCGCGGCGCGGGCGCAGCTCGACGGCGAGCGCGGCGAGGCGCGGGAAGCGCGCGAGCTGCCGCCGGAGCGCGTCCCAGTCGACGCCGTCCGCGAGGTGCGCGCGCAGCGCGGCGGGGTACCCGCTCAGGTGCAGCACGACGCGCAGCGTCTGCAGCGTCGGCTGCAGGTACCCCAGCAGCGGCGCCACCGAGCACAGGCACCACTGGCCCTCGTACGTGAAGAGGTCCCCGTGACGTGCGCGCCGCTGCTCCAGATCTGGAGCTCGAGCGCGCGCAGCACGGCGAGCGACGGCAGGTTGAAGGCGTGCCACGGCCCCGGGGCGTCTGTGGGTGGCGCGGGTCAGCGGGCGTCGCCCGTGGCGGGTGGGAGGCGGGGGGACTCACTGAAGGCGCGGAGGACGGTCATGTCGGACATGTCGAGCCGGAGCTCGTCGAGCGTCGTGCCGATGACGCGGAGGAGGTTCCCGAGGACGTTCGCCTCCTCGTCGTTGCGCACGGCGAAACTGACCTGCCGCAGGTGCTGCGCCATCTTCGCGTGTATCGAGTCGAGCACGGGCGCAGGCGGGATGCGTGCGTAGTTCGCGTGCACCTGGTACTCGCGCAGCTGCAGCGCGTCGGGCACCATCGCAGCGCGGGCCCGCGCAGGTTCAGCTCGAGCGTCATGTTCAGCAGCCGCAGGCTGTGCAGCGGCGAGAACGCGAAGAGCAGCTCGAAAATGTCGTTCAGCCGGAAGATGCGCTGCGCGAGGAGCTCCTCCGTCACGACGCGCGAGAGCGTGAGCGTGTGCAGCGCGCGCGGCGCCGGCGGCCACGCCTCGACCGTGCGCCCGTCGGCGCCGGTGATGAGGTTGCGGTCCCACGAGACGTTGTCGAGCGAGATGGCCTGCAGCGCGGGCAGGCTCTTGAGCACCGACGCGAGGATGTACGGGCCGACACTGCGCACGGCGGGCGACCGCGACGTGATCCCGCCGTTGACGCGGAAGGTGAGTTCGCGGATGTAGTCGCGGATGTGTGGTGCCTCGTCGAGGAACGCGAGAAAGTCGGTGAAGCCGCGCCCGGGCAGCTCGCCGCGGACGCGGAGGGCGTAGAAGAGGTGGTAGCGGCTCGAGCTGAGCCACGCGGAGGAGACGAGCGCGCAGTTCTGCAGCGAGGGTTTGTGGTCGTGCAGATGATCGATGATGGCGTCGGTGAGCTCGGTCGGGAGGTCTGGCGGGATGGTCAGGGATGACATAGCGGCGGTGACGGGGGCTGCGGTGTCCATGTCGGTCGTGGGGTGGGATAAAAAGGACGAAAAATGTGCGGAGGACTGAGCGTCGAGCGGGCTATCGTCAAGGAGCCTCGAGGCGCGGTCGCTACCTATCTTCCGGCACGCGATCGATAGCGAATCACGATCGGCCCTGTGCGATTCCTGTGCTCAACCTCCGCGCCTAAGAGTATATCACTCCCGCTCCGTACCTGTTCCCGAGAGAATGGCTCGCGATGATGCAAGGTCTTGTGCTGCCACGCGTCGGTGGGCAAGCAACGAAAGGCGGATAGGCAGCTCGCTCTCACCGTACGGGGGTTTATATATCAACTGCGTACCGAGCGTTCGCGCGGACACTGTATGGACAAATGAGCCGGTCGTTACTGCCGAGGTTTAATGCATACGCACCTCCGAGGGAATGATGACGAGGCGTCCACCGACAGGGATCCCACGCAGTGGTCCACATTGTTGGCCATGAAAAACACCAGAATCCACATGTCGCTTTCACTGGGCGCTGCACGGATCACAGAGGTATCTTGTTCAGTTCATTCGATGGGCCTGGGACCAGTGGTGCAATGCTGATAATGCCATCAACGTGACGGGATACAAAGCCCGCTGCAACAAATGAAGGCGCAGGCGGGGTCGGCTCCGTTGGCTGGGCGTGAAACGCGGCGGAGGTGGAGTGTTGCCAGCGGAGGTGAAGTTGCCTCGCAACGAATTGCGAGTCCTCGGTAGGCAAGACTCGGAGGAAGCCGAGCGGATCGCCGCGGACTTTTAATGGCGGATGGGAGCCAGGTCGCGAACGCAAAACGGCCCTCTGCATGTCGCTCACACGGTCAACAGGGGAAGGAACTTGCGCATCGAGACCCGGGAACTACGAAGGCGAGGCAAAAGAAAAACACTGACAACTTGTCGGCCAGGGGGCCACCATTTACTATAGGGAGTGTACGACATCGAAGGCAGTAGGATGAAGGAGTGCCTCCTAACTACAGCCTGCGTTCCTTTACATCCTGCAGTATCTCGTAGGGCCGTGACATTTGTAGTAGCGATTCTACCGGAAGCGTAGAGCTCGGTATCTGTCCAGCAAACCGACCTAAAAGTCGCACTGTCTCCAGAAAGAGTATAGTATTTGAAGCGCTAGCAATACTTGCTCTCCATCTCCTGGAAGACATGTCGTATCTAAGTTGTGTCTATCTCCGTATCCTTCTTGCTTTGAATTGTACGGGACGAGCGCCTACATGCGGTTTGTGGCGCCCGGCAGGGCATCAAGCCGCACTGATAGAACCCTAACCCCAGTACCCCCGCATACGCGGAAGCGCAGACGTTTTGCGTCGTAGAAGCCTCCTACATGTGTCGAATATGTATGCGACTTCTGTAGACTTTTCCTACTATTTTTGCAATGCAGTCACAGTGATCCTGATTGCCGTATCATGCTACCAACACGGTTACCTTCTGATGCTTACTGAGTAGACGCTGATATAAGTAAATGTTCTTACCTGTAACACTTGCTGATAAGCTGTTCTTACTGACTCCCGACTGGTGTATTCTGCCTCCACACTCACGCTGCCTGTACCTCGTGCTTTTGTACCTGCCGGGCTGTTCTCACCAATGCATCCGGAACCGTTATCGATATCTGCGTGCATCGTGCCTTTGCGTCCTACGTTCACGTCGACATGACCCTCGACATCGCCCACGTCCGCGCCAGCTTCCCTGCACTCAAGTCAGGGTACATTTTCGCAGACAACGCAGGTGGCTCGCAGTGCCTTTCGGACGTCGTCTCTCGCATCTCAGACTACCTCCTGAACACGAATGTTCAGCTCGGCGCGGACTACTCGGTCTCAGTGAAGAGCACCAAGCGCGTCGCCGAGGGCATCGAAGCCGTCCGCGAGCTCTTCAACGCGGAGAGTGCAGACGAGATCGCGCTGGGAAGCAGCTCGACCATGCTAGCGGAGAACCTGGCGAGGGCGATGGAGGGTGACTTTCAGGATGGCGAGGAGATTATCATCACAGGAGAGCATGAAGGTATGTACTGGCTTTGCCATCCTCGGCTGCGGCTCGGCCTCCCAACTCCCATTTGAGTATGTTCTTGAGCTCTCGTCGGTCATGTTGGAGGTCGCTGTCCTCAGAGCTGCCTAAACCTGAACGCCGTCCTCCGTCGTCACGGTCTTCACTTGTTGCTTTGCCGAACTTGTCCTTCTGTCCGAGCCTTCGCACGTTCCGCCCACAGCCTGCCGCGTTCAGCCCCCCGTCCGCTCGCTAACGCTCTCGGCCTGCCACAGCGAACGCCGGGTGCTGGAAGAAGCTCGCAGCGCGGCGCGGGCTCACTGTCAAGGTCTGGCCGCACACGCAGTGCCCCGAGTCCCCGAACAATCCCTACGCACTCTCGCTGCGCCTCGAGACGCTCCTCCCGCTCATCACGCCAAAGACGCGCCTGCTCGCGTTTACGGGCTGCTCGAACATCCTCGGGAGCATCGTCCCTGTGCAGGCCATCACCGCGGCCGCGCGCGCACGCGCCGCCGAGCTCGGGCGCGCAAGCTCGAGGTCTGCATCGACTGCGTCGCGTACGCCCCACACCGCCGCATCGACGTACGCGCGTGGGACGTCGACTACTGCTTCTTCTCGATGTACAAGGTGCGCCGGCCCCCCAGTGAGCTCTCACCCCACACTGGCTCATCCTGCACCCCCTGCAAGGTCTACGGCCCGCACATCGGCGCGCTGTACGCGCGCAAAGGGAGCCTCGCCAGCTCCCTCTCGTCGCTCGCACACCACTTCCTCGCCGTCACCGACACCTCGTACAAGCTCCAGCCCGGCGGCCCCGGGTACGAGCTCGCATACGGGTGCACGGCCGTCCCTGCGTACCTCCGCGGCCTCGCGCCGGGCGGGGCCCTCGATGATGCCTGGGCGCGCGTTGCCGCGCACGAACAGGAGCTCGTCCGCCCGCTGCTGGCGTACCTCAAGAGCAGGGAGGCGCGCGGCGTGCGCATCGTCGGTGAGGAGACTGCAGGGCCGTCCCGCGCGCCGACGGTCTCGTTCGTCGTCGTCGGGGACAGGCCTATACGCAGCAGGGACGTCGTCAGGGCGTTTGACGCGAAAGAAAACGTGCGTTTGCTGCGTTACCGAGTCTCAACACTGGTGCTGACATGGATGAGACAGATTGGCATCCGCTACGGTCATTTCTACGCGTACACTCTCGTCGACTCCCTCAGCCCCAAGCTCGACCTCGACGACGCCGTCGTGCGCATCTCGCTCGTGCACTATAACACCATTGAAGAGGTTCAGACTATCATCAACATACTCGAGGAAGTCTTGGCGTAACAATGGCCATGGACAATGATAACGTGTATCATTATCTGCGACTGCTCCGGTTTCTGACACCGAATTGGATTTACCAGTACTCCAGCTCTGCGCAAGCATCCAACGTCGGTCAGAGTGCTCCAGGTCTCTGTCGTACCGTAGCATGACTCGGCCCGCCCTCACGCGACGAGGTTCCCGCCTGTATGGATGCGGCCGATGCATTGCCGGTGCAAGTCAGGATCCGGCCAGGACGAGCTAGAGAAATGTCTGCGAGGATGGCTGCCTCATGGCTCGAGCGAGGGGCAAATGTAGACGACGACAACGATGGTGCTGAACCATAGTAGTGACAGCGCTGCGGGTTGGATAGGTGTAAGGTCGCGGCAATCGGTTACGACGGCGGATGGGGAGAGACGGGTGCATTGCCCTGCGATGACCGAAACCCAGCAGCTAAGCGATGGAGGGTGTGCGGGGTCCTGTTCCACGCCCATGCTGCCCATGAACTATCAACTAGCAGCGGAGATGTGTGGTTCAGGAGCCCTGCCCTGCCTATATCTATCATTACAGCATATCCAGACCTGGCTCATGAGACGAGAATGCCTCGCGAGCGTTCTCCAGCGGCCCACTATTCGGGAGCGGCATCTCACGACGCGGCTCTGGCGCGCGAACCTCTCGCTGGCATCAGTACTATCATCCTCCGTCCCCGACTCGCATTAAGTCAGCTATGCACCCCTGCCTCAG
>MJGA01000062.1:0-69326 GCA_001910725.1 Phanerodontia chrysosporium
TTCTGTCACCCGCTGCCCCTAACCCTAAGGGTTGAGACGAAAAACTGTGACAACATCTGGTTCATCCAAGCAATGGCGAGGTCGGCGTTTGGGAACGTTTCGCGCTCAACGAGCACATGCGGAGTTATATAGACTTGCGTGGCGACTTCTTCAGGTGCGTGTACTGCAGCATGTGGTTGCCGATTGCCGTTGACATGGAACATAACCGTAGCTCCTCCAGTTACTCGGTCAAGGGCTGCAAGCTTCAATAACCGGTTAGTGCTATCCATAGCTCCCGCACGTATGGCTACTAACACGCACCAAGTCCAACACGACATCCAGAATACTCTGCTGAACCATAATCACATCCTTGGAGCGAAGTGTTGGTGGTTTCGCGATGAGATACAAGGGGTGTAAGGACCCAGGTGATGTCACTTCCAGGTCGTCGTTCCGAAGTCCACCTGCCATCCATGCGATCTCGCTCGCACGATACTGCTGTCGGAACTGCTTGTGAAAGTCTTCATCCCCCGCATGAGAAGCAAGCAGATCTCTGAGTTGTGCTAATGCGGTGGGCGAAAAGTCACGCATGTGTACGGGGCTGCGCTTTGCGGAGTGTTGATTCGAAGCGGCTGGAATGCTCATTCTCGCTGGGCATATTCACGTGAGTTGAACAGCCAATGTACTATTCTGGCTCACTATATTTGTATCCTGGGTGCCGTTGTGCAAAGTGATGGTAGAACGTGTCAGGATACAGGGTGAAAGCAAAGGTGTACAGGAATGATTCTGAGCGCGACGCGGCACGCCGCACTTGCACGCGTTCAAACTCGGACTCGAATGTCGCATCTCTGTATGTGACACGCCACTACATCATACTACGCACTGCGATCATAGCATTATAACACTCTGCTATCTCATGTATAGTACACGGAGCCTAGAAGCATGCTTCTAAGGTGCATATATTTCTTTGACCGATGATAACGAAGACTACACATTGAAATCATGCTGAAAGCGAGCCCGGATACAGAACATGATGGGTAATGAGCGTATTCTAGTCTTCCCGATCAACAAACTCTAGGAAATCCCCAGCTTGTTCAGCGTTCGCTAGCTGGGATGCCTCGCCAGATTCATCCTCCTCGTCGTTATTGCCCGCTGGCGTAATAGCTGACGCAGTAGCCCATGACGGCAAAGGAGCTGACTGCGACAGCGTCGGATCCCGGCCTTCTCGCGTACCAGATTGGAGTGAGCCAGAAAACCCTGGTAAACGGGAGATCTTTAGCAACCGCTCTGCTATCTTTGCATTCACCCGGTTGCGCTCGAGCCATCGGCGGTGTAGCTCCCGCGCGAGTAGAGGGTCAGTCAGTATGCGTACCGAGGCTGCATGATAATAGTCCACATGTTCGTCGAACATGTGAGTGAGCAGCCGTTTGATTTCGACATTGCATCGCCGAACCTCTTCGTGAGCACGCTTGATATTGAAGTAGAGCCGAGCAGCTTCCCGGAATGTTGGATGAGCCCATCTCAGCTCACGGACATCCTGCCGCGCGTTGCGTAGAAGGTCAAACTCGCCCAGAGTCGTCATGTTGATTAGCTCTGTCCATGGAAGAGTTGGGCGGGGAGGGTCAAGGCGAACTGCTTGTTTGTTGTATTCATCGAGAGCCTTTCGGATCGCCTCAGCGCGAGTGCGAAGCGCTTTGCCGATCTTCTCTCGCAACTTATACCCTATAACAGCACTCATCAGGACGGTTCAGCACCATGAGTTAAATCGGGCCATACCTAGTCCTGCCATGCCCAGCTTGTTTAGCTCTAGCAGACGTTGGACGACGAGCCGTTCCAGGTTGTCAAGCGCAAGGCGATACTTGCGCAATGTCTGCTCGTGTAGAGCTGCTTTGTAGGCATCGCTATCGGGTGTCCACCTATCCTCGATATCCATGGACTCCTCGAGCCGAACGACATGGTCTTCGAGGCGATCTAGCCGCTTTACGGCGTTGTAGTAGCGGTTCTTGACTGCGGTAATGGCGCCACCGCGGAGTTTCCCTTGTCGGATATCATAGTCGAGGCGGTGATACGCCGCACTAGCTGTCGAAAATTGTACCCTATTAGTAGAATCATTAGCCTTCTTCAAATACGGAGAGCTGTCCGACGTCGGTACCTGGCTTGGTCGAGATTTTGCAAAGCATCGACGTACTCAAACTGCACCGAGAGTGCAGCAGGCTCCTGTTTGAGCGCACGGAGATACTCGCGCTCGGAGATGATGCTCTGCTCGTAGTCCTCGGCAGTCGTACCTAGTTGTGCAGAGAGGAGAGCCAGGGCAGGACTGTCATCTGCGATGATCTGGAGGCTCTGGCGATAGTTGTTATATAGAAAGGTACCTAATAAATCGAACTATGAGTACATCCCCTCATTCCAGTGGGCAGCAATAGAATATACACACCGCTCTCCGCATATTTGTCATCGGAGCGGAAGTTGAAGTGCATCTCGATGGCTTGAGCTCGATGGAACACCGAGGCGAGTCGTGTGCCGGAAGCGAGCTGATTCGAGTCTCCATACGCCCGTTCGCAGCCCTCGAAGTCTTCTTTACCGCAACCATTGATGTACATAGGATGCCAGGACAATTGGCAAAGGCGGTTATGCGCATGGCCGTGGAAGGCGGGGACGATCAAGCGGAGCTGCTGCTCTCGGGCCTTGCCCCCCAAGCTGCTATTCATGAGCGTGGTTTGCAGATCGCACCCGACATCATAGGCAAGGCCGATGTCTTTTCCATGTGCCTCCAGCAGACGCTCAATAACAGCGAGAGGGTATTTGCGCCTATGCTCAAGTAAGATGGTGGCAGCAGATATGTACAACCATCATACGTACTGTTCACCAGTGCGGATCATGTCGCACGCAAGGAGCAAGTGACCATGGCGGCAGAAACAAGCAAAGATACCGGAGACCGAAAAAAGTGCGAACATCTTCTTGCGTTCATCGGGCTGTGCTGCACGCCATCGCTCGACACAATCTGCATTCAGAGGCAAGTCGCCTACGTTGCCTGCTTCGTGGTCCGGCTCCGAGTCGACTGTCGCCGCCTGGTTCAGGGATAAGAACGGACGTACGCGAACACTCAGGCCAAGGCTCAGCATACCTTTGCCGTTGACTGCTCAGCTTTATACTTGTCAACTTGTTCGGGCGTGATCCAGAAGTCGGCGCGGGCAATGCGACCATCAGCCCGCGCTGTGCCGGCCCGATATGCAGAGTCGACAAGTTTTAGGGATGAATTGCCATCCATGGCACACAGAAGTGAGAGGGGAAGCTCTGGCTCGTTCGCTAGTTTGTACATACACGGGGGACATATGTTCTTTAGGCGCCACTCAGGGCCGGTGCGCTGGAGAGCGTTGTCGACGCGGCACTGTACACGGTGAAGTATTTCGATGTAGGCGTCAAACGCGATCGAGAACTCCTCCACGAGTGGCCGGCGGAACGGCACCTAACAGACGGGAGATGAATATATAAGCTTGGTTCTCGGTTGAGAATATTTCTAATCTCATACCTTTTGCAGATGACACAGAGCTTTCACTTGCGCGTAGATGCTGAGTTTCGGGCAAACACGGTGAAGCTGCCGGTATGCCTCTAGCACATGCAGTACAACAACGGTAGATGGGTTGCGTGGCGCCGTGCCAAGATAGCCTTGCCGGAGAAGGACGACATTTGGGTGCAATCGGGTGTCCACCTATCCTCGATATCCATGGACTCCTCGAGCCGAACGACATGGTCTTCGAGGCGATCTAGCCGCTTTACGGCGTTGTAGTAGCGGTTCTTGACTGCGGTAATGGCGCCACCGCGGAGTTTCCCTTGTCGGATATCATAGTCGAGGCGGTGATACGCCGCACTAGCTGTCGAAAATTGTACCCTATTAGTAGAATCATTAGCCTTCTTCAAATACGGAGAGCTGTCCGACGTCGGTACCTGGCTTGGTCGAGATTTTGCAAAGCATCGACGTACTCAAACTGCACCGAGAGTGCAGCAGGCTCCTGTTTGAGCGCACGGAGATACTCGCGCTCGGAGATGATGCTCTGCTCGTAGTCCTCGGCAGTCGTACCTAGTTGTGCAGAGAGGAGAGCCAGGGCAGGACTGTCATCTGCGATGATCTGGAGGCTCTGGCGATAGTTGTTATATAGAAAGGTACCTAATAAATCGAACTATGAGTACATCCCCTCATTCCAGTGGGCAGCAATAGAATATACACACCGCTCTCCGCATATTTGTCATCGGAGCGGAAGTTGAAGTGCATCTCGATGGCTTGAGCTCGATGGAACACCGAGGCGAGTCGTGTGCCGGAAGCGAGCTGATTCGAGTCTCCATACGCCCGTTCGCAGCCCTCGAAGTCTTCTTTACCGCAACCATTGATGTACATAGGATGCCAGGACAATTGGCAAAGGCGGTTATGCGCATGGCCGTGGAAGGCGGGGACGATCAAGCGGAGCTGCTGCTCTCGGGCCTTGCCCCCCAAGCTGCTATTCATGAGCGTGGTTTGCAGATCGCACCCGACATCATAGGCAAGGCCGATGTCTTTTCCATGTGCCTCCAGCAGACGCTCAATAACAGCGAGAGGGTATTTGCGCCTATGCTCAAGTAAGATGGTGGCAGCAGATATGTACAACCATCATACGTACTGTTCACCAGTGCGGATCATGTCGCACGCAAGGAGCAAGTGACCATGGCGGCAGAAACAAGCAAAGATACCGGAGACCGAAAAAAGTGCGAACATCTTCTTGCGTTCATCGGGCTGTGCTGCACGCCATCGCTCGACACAATCTGCATTCAGAGGCAAGTCGCCTACGTTGCCTGCTTCGTGGTCCGGCTCCGAGTCGACTGTCGCCGCCTGGTTCAGGGATAAGAACGGACGTACGCGAACACTCAGGCCAAGGCTCAGCATACCTTTGCCGTTGACTGCTCAGCTTTATACTTGTCAACTTGTTCGGGCGTGATCCAGAAGTCGGCGCGGGCAATGCGACCATCAGCCCGCGCTGTGCCGGCCCGATATGCAGAGTCGACAAGTTTTAGGGATGAATTGCCATCCATGGCACACAGAAGTGAGAGGGGAAGCTCTGGCTCGTTCGCTAGTTTGTACATACACGGGGGACATATGTTCTTTAGGCGCCACTCAGGGCCGGTGCGCTGGAGAGCGTTGTCGACGCGGCACTGTACACGGTGAAGTATTTCGATGTAGGCGTCAAACGCGATCGAGAACTCCTCCACGAGTGGCCGGCGGAACGGCACCTAACAGACGGGAGATGAATATATAAGCTTGGTTCTCGGTTGAGAATATTTCTAATCTCATACCTTTTGCAGATGACACAGAGCTTTCACTTGCGCGTAGATGCTGAGTTTCGGGCAAACACGGTGAAGCTGCCGGTATGCCTCTAGCACATGCAGTGCAACAACGGTAGATGGGTTGCGTGGCGCCGTGCCAAGATAGCCTTGCCGGAGAAGGACGACATTTGGGTGCACATCTCCAGGCTCAACCTGGAACGTGCGGACCGATATCTCTATGAACACAACAGCATCAGACTAGCAGGAATTAGGATACAAGGTGAACGCACGAAAGAAATCCACCGCATAGACATGCAACTGCTGAAGCTCATCCCTCGCCGGCAGGCTCGCAGTTGGAGCTTCAGGCTCGGTGACGCGGACCTGCCGTTCCTCGGCGGTATGGTCAGGCCATCCCTCGGCAATGTAGTCTTGCTGTTCATCTTGAGTAGCATTTGCTGTGGCGTGCTCGTCTTGCGCGTGCGGCTGACGCGTTGGTCGTCCAGCTGAATACACCCCGCCATGCTCCCTGTGCTCGTTTTGAGCATTCTCAGCCACCTGGTCTTCGCTTCTGCACCTCTGCTTGATCATGTCGCCCTCCTCTTGCTCCTCCTTGGCGTCGAGCCAGTGAAGGTATGCGAGAACCAGCTCGTCCATCTGTTCATCCCACGCCATGTTCCGAAGGTGGGTGCGGTCATGACGTGTTCGTGGATCACGACGCTTCCTGAATACACATGATTTAGATGACAATCAAGAGACGATAGTGAAGGAACGTACGCAGAAAACCGCAGCTTCTCGAGAATCTCGTCACATAGCTCCTGCTCTCCACCTGCACCACTCGTCATATCTCCTTCGTCACCGGCCGCAGGGATGGGAATCCAGTCGAAATCAGTGGGCAAAGGGGCGTTGTCGTCCGGCTCCAGGAGGTTGCGCTGCGCTTGGCTGAGTGCTGTGGAAGCAGACGATGTCAGATAGCTCCAATAAGCAGAGAGCGAAAAACACTTACAGCCGTATTCACCACGAAAGAAGGCCGCCTCTTCAGCCTTTTGTGCAGCGGTAAGGTTGAGGGACCGCTTAGGCTTCTTGCTTCCAGCTAGGTTTGCTCCTCTGCGTCCAGACCGGACGCGGACGGAGGTGGAGAGTGATTCACCGGCTTTGCGTTTGATAGAGCGCCCAAACATGGCGCATGTGTTCAATGCGCGCACAGAAATGGGCAGGAGGTGATGCAGAGGGTCAGAAGATAGTGTCAACGACGACAGGAAGGCAGAGGAGCAGCAACAACGAGCTGCCAGCCGCGGCTCACATGATCTGGCGCCTAACGCCACAAAGCCCCGCCCCGCCGGACTCACAGGGACGTTGCTAGCACCTCTACCTTAGGCTCAAAGACTGCTGGGTTTCTGTCAGAAATGTGTATATGACCATAGTAATGTGCAGGAGGAAGCAGAGCACGGGTGACATATATACTCAAGATCAAAGCAATAAAATCTGTGTATATCGTATATATATTTCTCTCGCTCGTGCTCTGTTAGAATATAGCCCCAGATAAATATTACATTATCAGCCTTGCGTTGTTTCTCCGTGCCGTGTAGCATGCGGTGTCCGCTGAACATGTTGCAGCGTGCTGTGACGGAAGCGCTGGGACAGGGCGCGGGAACAGGCGGGAACATGTCCCGATTGGGGAAGGAGGCGGGGCGGGAAAGGGCGGGGCGGAGGGACGGCATCCGGGGCACGGAAACAGCCGGGAATGGCTGACGGAAGGGGCTGACCACCCAGGAAATCTGGAGGCTGCTCTCGCACCTATGCAGCCCGCAATCGATTACGGATTTGAGGGATCGAACGCAGCCGGTGATCCCTCAGATCGGAGGTAGATCTCGCGTTTCTCGCACCCGTCGAGAGCAGCCTCCAGATTTCCTGGGTGGTCAGCCCCTTCCGTCAGCCATTCCCGGCTGTTTCCGTGCCCCGGATGCCGTCCCTCGTGCTGCCCCGCCCCGCCCTTTCCCGCCCCGCCTCCTTCCCCAATCGGGACATGTTCCCGCCTGTTCCCGCGCCCTGTCCCAGCGCTTCCGTCACAGCACGCTGCAACATGTTCAGCGGACACCGCATGCTACACGGCACGGAGAAACAACGCAAGGCTGATAATGTAATATTTATCTGGGGCTATATTCTAACAGAGCACGAGCGAGAGAAATATATATACGATATACACAGATTTTATTGCTTTGATCTTGAGTATATATGTCACCCGTGCTCTGCTTCCTCCTGCACATTACTATGGTCATATACACATTTCTGACAGAAACCCAGCAGTCTTTGAGCCTAAGGTAGAGGTGCTAGCAACGTCCCTGTGAGTCCGGCGGGGCGGGGCTTTGTGGCGTTAGGCGCCAGATCATGTGAGCCGCGGCTGGCAGCTCGTTGTTGCTGCTCCTCTGCCTTCCTGTCGTCGTTGACACTATCTTCTGACCCTCTGCATCACCTCCTGCCCATTTCTGTGCGCGCATTGAACACATGCGCCATGTTTGGGCGCTCTATCAAACGCAAAGCCGGTGAATCACTCTCCACCTCCGTCCGCGTCCGGTCTGGACGCAGAGGAGCAAACCTAGCTGGAAGCAAGAAGCCTAAGCGGTCCCTCAACCTTACCGCTGCACAAAAGGCTGAAGAGGCGGCCTTCTTTCGTGGTGAATACGGCTGTAAGTGTTTTTCGCTCTCTGCTTATTGGAGCTATCTGACATCGTCTGCTTCCACAGCACTCAGCCAAGCGCAGCGCAACCTCCTGGAGCCGGACGACAACGCCCCTTTGCCCACTGATTTCGACTGGATTCCCATCCCTGCGGCCGGTGACGAAGGAGATATGACGAGTGGTGCAGGTGGAGAGCAGGAGCTATGTGACGAGATTCTCGAGAAGCTGCGGTTTTCTGCGTACGTTCCTTCACTATCGTCTCTTGATTGTCATCTAAATCATGTGTATTCAGGAAGCGTCGTGATCCACGAACACGTCATGACCGCACCCACCTTCGGAACATGGCGTGGGATGAACAGATGGACGAGCTGGTTCTCGCATACCTTCACTGGCTCGACGCCAAGGAGGAGCAAGAGGAGGGCGACATGATCAAGCAGAGGTGCAGAAGCGAAGACCAGGTGGCTGAGAATGCTCAAAACGAGCACAGGGAGCATGGCGGGGTGTATTCAGCTGGACGACCAACGCGTCAGCCGCACGCGCAAGACGAGCACGCCACAGCAAATGCTACTCAAGATGAACAGCAAGACTACATTGCCGAGGGATGGCCTGACCATACCGCCGAGGAACGGCAGGTCCGCGTCACCGAGCCTGAAGCTCCAACTGCGAGCCTGCCGGCGAGGGATGAGCTTCAGCAGTTGCATGTCTATGCGGTGGATTTCTTTCGTGCGTTCACCTTGTATCCTAATTCCTGCTAGTCTGATGCTGTTGTGTTCATAGAGATATCGGTCCGCACGTTCCAGGTTGAGCCTGGAGATGTGCACCCAAATGTCGTCCTTCTCCGGCAAGGCTATCTTGGCACGGCGCCACGCAACCCATCTACCGTTGTTGCACTGCATGTGCTAGAGGCATACCGGCAGCTTCACCGTGTTTGCCCGAAACTCAGCATCTACGCGCAAGTGAAAGCTCTGTGTCATCTGCAAAAGGTATGAGATTAGAAATATTCTCAACCGAGAACCAAGCTTATATATTCATCTCCCGTCTGTTAGGTGCCGTTCCGCCGGCCACTCGTGGAGGAGTTCTCGATCGCGTTTGACGCCTACATCGAAATACTTCACCGTGTACAGTGCCGCGTCGACAACGCTCTCCAGCGCACCGGCCCTGAGTGGCGCCTAAAGAACATATGTCCCCCGTGTATGTACAAACTAGCGAACGAGCCAGAGCTTCCCCTCTCACTTCTGTGTGCCATGGATGGCAATTCATCCCTAAAACTTGTCGACTCTGCATATCGGGCCGGCACAGCGCGGGCTGATGGTCGCATTGCCCGCGCCGACTTCTGGATCACGCCCGAACAAGTTGACAAGTATAAAGCTGAGCAGTCAACGGCAAAGGTATGCTGAGCCTTGGCCTGAGTGTTCGCGTACGTCCGTTCTTATCCCTGAACCAGGCGGCGACAGTCGACTCGGAGCCGGACCACGAAGCAGGCAACGTAGGCGACTTGCCTCTGAATGCAGATTGTGTCGAGCGATGGCGTGCAGCACAGCCCGATGAACGCAAGAAGATGTTCGCACTTTTTTCGGTCTCCGGTATCTTTGCTTGTTTCTGCCGCCATGGTCACTTGCTCCTTGCGTGCGACATGATCCGCACTGGTGAACAGTACGTATGATGGTTGTACATATCTGCTGCCACCATCTTACTTGAGCATAGGCGCAAATACCCTCTCGCTGTTATTGAGCGTCTGCTGGAGGCACATGGAAAAGACATCGGCCTTGCCTATGATGTCGGGTGCGATCTGCAAACCACGCTCATGAATAGCAGCTTGGGGGGCAAGGCCCGAGAGCAGCAGCTCCGCTTGATCGTCCCCGCCTTCCACGGCCATGCGCATAACCGCCTTTGCCAATTGTCCTGGCATCCTATGTACATCAATGGTTGCGGTAAAGAAGACTTCGAGGGCTGCGAACGGGCGTATGGAGACTCGAATCAGCTCGCTTCCGGCACACGACTCGCCTCGGTGTTCCATCGAGCTCAAGCCATCGAGATGCACTTCAACTTCCGCTCCGATGACAAATATGCGGAGAGCGGTGTGTATATTCTATTGCTGCCCACTGGAATGAGGGGATGTACTCATAGTTCGATTTATTAGGTACCTTTCTATATAACAACTATCGCCAGAGCCTCCAGATCATCGCAGATGACAGTCCTGCCCTGGCTCTCCTCTCTGCACAACTAGGTACGACTGCCGAGGACTACGAGCAGAGCATCATCTCCGAGCGCGAGTATCTCCGTGCGCTCAAACAGGAGCCTGCTGCACTCTCGGTGCAGTTTGAGTACGTCGATGCTTTGCAAAATCTCGACCAAGCCAGGTACCGACGTCGGACAGCTCTCCGTATTTGAAGAAGGCTAATGATTCTACTAATAGGGTACAATTTTCGACAGCTAGTGCGGCGTATCACCGCCTCGACTATGATATCCGACAAGGGAAACTCCGCGGTGGCGCCATTACCGCAGTCAAGAACCGCTACTACAACGCCGTAAAGCGGCTAGATCGCCTCGAAGACCATGTCGTTCGGCTCGAGGAGTCCATGGATATCGAGGATAGGTGGACACCCGATAGCGATGCCTACAAAGCAGCTCTACACGAGCAGACATTGCGCAAGTATCGCCTTGCGCTTGACAACCTGGAACGGCTCGTCGTCCAACGTCTGCTAGAGCTAAACAAGCTGGGCATGGCAGGACTAGGTATGGCCCGATTTAACTCATGGTGCTGAACCGTCCTGATGAGTGCTGTTATAGGGTATAAGTTGCGAGAGAAGATCGGCAAAGCGCTTCGCACTCGCGCTGAGGCGATCCGAAAGGCTCTCGATGAATACAACAAACAAGCAGTTCGCCTTGACCCTCCCCGCCCAACTCTTCCATGGACAGAGCTAATCAACATGACGACTCTGGGCGAGTTTGACCTTCTACGCAACGCGCGGCAGGATGTCCGTGAGCTGAGATGGGCTCATCCAACATTCCGGGAAGCTGCTCGGCTCTACTTCAATATCAAGCGTGCTCACGAAGAGGTTCGGCGATGCAATGTCGAAATCAAACGGCTGCTCACTCACATGTTCGACGAACATGTGGACTATTATCATGCAGCCTCGGTACGCATACTGACTGACCCTCTACTCGCGCGGGAGCTACACCGCCGATGGCTCGAGCGCAACCGGGTGAATGCAAAGATAGCAGAGCGGTTGCTAAAGATCTCCCGTTTACCAGGGTTTTCTGGCTCACTCCAATCTGGTACGCGAGAAGGCCGGGATCCGACGCTGTCGCAGTCAGCTCCTTTGCCGTCATGGGCTACTGCGTCAGCTATTACGCCAGCGGGCAATAACGACGAGGAGGATGAATCTGGCGAGGCATCCCAGCTAGCGAACGCTGAACAAGCTGGGGATTTCCTAGAGTTTGTTGATCGGGAAGACTAGAATACGCTCATTACCCATCATGTTCTGTATCCGGGCTCGCTTTCAGCATGATTTCAATGTGTAGTCTTCGTTATCATCGGTCAAAGAAATATATGCACCTTAGAAGCATGCTTCTAGGCTCCGTGTACTATACATGAGATAGCAGAGTGTTATAATGCTATGATCGCAGTGCGTAGTATGATGTAGTGGCGTGTCACATACAGAGATGCGACATTCGAGTCCGAGTTTGAACGCGTGCAAGTGCGGCGTGCCGCGTCGCGCTCAGAATCATTCCTGTACACCTTTGCTTTCACCCTGTATCCTGACACGTTCTACCATCACTTTGCACAACGGCACCCAGGATACAAATATAGTGAGCCAGAATAGTACATTGGCTGTTCAACTCACGTGAATATGCCCAGCGAGAATGAGCATTCCAGCCGCTTCGAATCAACACTCCGCAAAGCGCAGCCCCGTACACATGCGTGACTTTTCGCCCACCGCATTAGCACAACTCAGAGATCTGCTTGCTTCTCATGCGGGGGATGAAGACTTTCACAAGCAGTTCCGACAGCAGTATCGTGCGAGCGAGATCGCATGGATGGCAGGTGGACTTCGGAACGACGACCTGGAAGTGACATCACCTGGGTCCTTACACCCCTTGTATCTCATCGCGAAACCACCAACACTTCGCTCCAAGGATGTGATTATGGTTCAGCAGAGTATTCTGGATGTCGTGTTGGACTTGGTGCGTGTTAGTAGCCATACGTGCGGGAGCTATGGATAGCACTAACCGGTTATTGAAGCTTGCAGCCCTTGACCGAGTAACTGGAGGAGCTACGGTTATGTTCCATGTCAACGGCAATCGGCAACCACATGCTGCAGTACACGCACCTGAAGAAGTCGCCACGCAAGTCTATATAACTCCGCATGTGCTCGTTGAGCGCGAAACGTTCCCAAACGCCGACCTCGCCATTGCTTGGATGAACCAGATGTTCATTGAAGAGCTTGGCATTTCAGCTGTCGCCCGGTGGAGAACTGCACTGTCAGCACTTGGTGAGTGCTCTGGCTTGTCTATACACATCCGGGCCTTACCATGGACCGCTCTATATAGGCTATAAGCCTTCCCTGAATCCAGCCTTCTATTCACCGCAGGCAAGAACAGCAGCTCCCAACGAAACTCTCGTACCTGCTGCGTCTCCGCTGGCAGGCTCTCTTCATTTCATGCTGGGACGGGCCGCTAATGACCATGTCGTACACCGTCAGCTCGAGCAGCGCATGCCCCGATACGCACCTAGCACAACAGCCAATGCAGAGGCCCAGAAACTTCTCGCTACACGGGACGCTACCATTAAGCGGCTTCGAACAGAGCTGCTGCAAGAGGCAATGAAGAACCACCAGGACAAGACGGAGATAAACGAGCTTCGGCGCCAGCTCAGAGCTCGGGACGAGGAGATAACACGGCTGGTGTCAGAATTGGCGGAACAGCAGCGTGAGCTCGAAAGCGCTTTCATGCTGATCAGAGCTCTCTCGTCAAACCTAGCTGCGGCTCGAAGGTTGCAGCCGCAGTCTCTCACACATGGACCAAACTCAGACAGTGCGCATGAAGTGCAGGTATCTGATAGCGGGGTTCCTATCTCGGGCATTCAACACACCGGTAAGAATCGCTGTTTCCTGGCAGATCTTCCTGCGCTAACATACAGACTTGTAGTAACTGCTGACTCGGACCCCGACACAGCCGCTGCAACCAGCGCTGACGCCACGAGCGCGAACACCAGAACTGACTCTCGAATTCGCATAGTATTAGCACCTCGCTCACGGCCCCTCACCCGAGCTGCAGTTCTCCCCCCGTCTGCGAATACCGTAGTAGCATTGGGGCGTGCATGCACCCGCGCGGTCACTACACTCAATCTGCCAACGCGGACCCACATGCAACTTGCACTTCTCGCCGTATCTGAGCCTCCCGATACATGGTTTGATGGGCTTCTGAGGTCCGGGTTCAATTCTGAGGAGGCGCAGCAGCTTGTTCAAGCCATGAATGAGGACGTGGAGGTGACACCCGACTCAAACACATGTTGTATAAATTAAATCATATTTATTCTCGATTTTATATGTTGTGTACTGGGTCTGGCAGTGTGTATGGACCGCTGGCCAGGGAGGCTAGTACAGTAAGGTCGAGAGATCGAAAACGAATGCACTGCAGCAGTTCGATACCTCGACGTTATGTCAGCCAATCACACTTCAGGGATGGCAATCGGGACTTACCGCCACGCGCCGTCTCATCGTCTCCCCGCGACACCAAAATTTTGCATTGCTCCTGTCCAACGGTGCTGCTATGGCTAACAACTCATGGCACGAGCCCTCGCAGTGGGATTATCAGTACCAGAACCCGGGTGCACGATATAACTCACTTTATCTGGATGAACGGCTTTACGGTATGCCGCCGCCGCTGCCACCACCACCGCCGTCACCTCCATCCCAATCTCAATTTCCCCTGCCGCGACCCTCTCTATCGACGGCCGCCTTCGAGGCACCGACTTCTGTGTTGGCCTCTCCGGTGCCTTCACTTCTAGTGGGGATTTCAACAAGTCAGCCTGCACCCGCCATGATGGATTGGACACCGGCCTTCAGCCAACATCCGTCACGCCCGCAGTCAGCCTTGCAATCACTGTCACCTCAGGTGTCAGCTTCACGAGCCCCTACTCAATCTGCCTCACCATCCGAGTCAGCGCCGCTGATCGCCCCGCTCACTGCACCTCAGGCTACAGCGTCTTCGTCCTCGCCTGCGCAAGCACCTATGGTCACGATTCAACCACCGACTCTACCTACGCCAGCACCTCGCGTGAAAAACATGACGAAAGAGCAGAAAAGGACTCACCGTAAAGAGCAGCAAGCACGCCATGACGCGATAGAACAAGACGTGAACGACTTCTTTGAATACGCGTCACGGCACGCCCAGGACCTTGCAGACAAATGGCAGAAGAAGAAGCGGTGGTTTCTGGACCGCTTCTTCAATGGAGGACGTAAGGGGATGGGCGACTCGAAGACAAGCGCTTTCAATGCGTGGCTTCACTTTAAATGCGAGGAAGTGAACGGTAGTAAGTAATTTGTCCATGCGTACAGGGGGTACTGCTTACCAGGAGCCTTAGATCTTGGTCTCGGTGAGCTTCCGAAGTCTATGCAAGAGGTTCGAGAGGAATTCCTCGATGAATACTATGCTCTCGGCGATGAGGAGAAGGCACAGTACGTACGGGATTATGATGCTGTGAAGAAGGCGAAGAAAACAAGCAAGCGTACCTCTGCCCGTGCGAAGATACAAGACCTAGCTAATACAAGTAAGCTCCTCGAAGAGATCGTGCGTGCTTCGACATATGCATAAGACCGACTGCTGACACTTACTCGTAGATCATGGGCCTCGACGCGCGGATCAGCATTGGAGGCTTCTTCTGCCTGGTCCGCGGGGACACAGATTACGTGACGGCCCCGCAGTGGTGGTTTAGCCATCCCGAGCTGGAGACGTTCTTGACCGTCAGTAGTAGACGGTGGGATACGACGCGGCTTGGCACATTGGTAGAGGCGTTCGTAGTCGCAGGGGGTTCTGTATCAGGTGTGTGACGTGCGGCAGTTCAATGCGGGACCGTCCTACTCACCGGTTCGGAAGGTGTCCTCCGCACTAACAAACAGAAATGCGCGTTCACCAAGGCACAAATTCGCAATCGGATAAGGGACTTACTTAGTGTGTGCCTCTGTCCAAACATCCCCCTCTGTTCTAATTGTGCCCTAGTCGATATAACCGGTAACGACAAGGTTGTCATGCAGTACGAACGATACGAATACGATATCGTGCAGCGCTACAATGTCGAGCTTGTGGGGTGGACGGCGGACAAGTTTGTGAACCCCAGCGACCTGTCAGACAACCTCAGCATGCTCCAGACCCTTCTCAATGCACTCGATAACGGCACTTGCAAGTTTGTAAGACTCACCGCTGCACAGGCAGCCGCTCGGAAGAAGGCGCATGAAGCCAAGGTCACCGCCGGTCAGATTTTGCCTCCCAAACCGCGCAAGAAGCGCCAGGATGCAGGCAAGCCTCGGGGGTCGCGCAAACAGAAGGGTGCTGTTTCTGCTGCTGAAGAGTCATCTGCGCCTGGTGGTGAGAACGAGGAGGTGGTCGATGACGAGGAGGGGGAAGAAACTGAGGACAGCGAGGACGAGAACGAGGGAGATGACGAGCTGGGCCCTTCGAGGAAGCGTAGACGGGGCGAATAGATATGTATAGCTGGTGTGGTTGTCGTCGTCGAGAGCACAGTGTGAATGACAGCGGCAGCGCGCAGGTCCATTCTGATCTCGGTGATATACCCACGCATGTCTACGCAAATTTTATTCCATTCTGTTCAGGCTACATTACACAGGAGACACGCCTTCCTTGCATACAAGTAGATGCAGACATGGCAGTCCGCAAGCCAGAGAGGTCGTGTCAGGCGGTCCAGAGGCTATGACGAAGTCTGCAGGCCTTTGATGGGATATCACTGGGATGAAGCGCCGGAGGGGCGCGACGTGGCAACGGAAAAGAACGAGGCGCGGGAACAGTGCGGGAACATGTCCCGATTGGGGAAGGAGGCGGGGCGGGAAAGGGCGGGGCGGGGCAGCACGAGGGACGGCATCCGGGGCACGGAAACAGCCGGGAATGGCTGACGGAAGGGGCTGACCACCCAGGAAATCTGGAGGCTGCTCTCGACGGGTGCGAGAAACGCGAGATCTACCTCCGATCTGAGGGATCACCGGCTGCGTTCGATCCCTCAAATCCGTAATCGATTGCGGGCTGCATAGGTGCCCAGTCCCCTCATGCCAGTCGGTCTTGCCTACTGCCTGCGCTAGCCTGCTGGCCGACACCTCCGTCGCACTCTTTGCATCACGCTCGCACAGCTTAGAGGTCAGCACGTCGTTGTCTGGGCGGCCCACCATCGGACGTTTCCACCCATGCCAGTTCTCACGACACGCTCGTATGGCTCCTCCCTCGGGCCGGCTGCTCGTTTCGTCGTGCAAACAGTAGTCATCATTGGCCTATGAGCTGAGGCGTCTGGCATCGCTGCCAGTATATATACCGCCGTTGCAGAGCAAAGCAAGACAATCCCACAATGGCGCCGTGTCTCGAGGTCCTCGTCGCTCGGTGCACCGAAGCTTATCGCGACGATCCTTCTATCTTCAACCCGGTATTGGAGATTGTAGCGGCGTCGAAGGGTTGCATAGGGTGAGCCGTACGCTTCCTGTGTCATGATCCGCCTGCTAAGTGTGCATATAGCATCTACCATGGCATCGGCGTCGAAGATCCAAGCATTCTACTGCTCTTGATCTGTGAGTCTGAGAGGCAAGTGAACTGTCACTTTCGTCCTCACCAGTGCCCACTAGCTTGGGCCACCTTCGAAGACCACCAAGCGTTGATCAACGACAAGGAACGATACTCGAAGATGAGCGAGGGGTTTGCGAATTGTGCAGACCTCAGTTCCATGGATCTATTCCACATCTACCCCGACTTCGACCTCGCCCCTGTGTTAAACTCGCCGTTCGTGTCGTTCGTGCAAGTCGTGCCGGCGAAGCCTGAGACCAGCCAGGAGGTGTATTCGCAGACGAAGAACATTGCCACTATCCCCCTCTCAGCGCAGTTCTGCTATGGCGGAGGACTTTCCAAAGTCGCAGATAAGAACAGTGAGGAGTATATACTCTTACATGGATGGGAAGATCCCAAGGTAAGCCATGTGCTGCTCTTGCGCGGACTAAAGCTGATATCAGGTTAGTACCATGCCGAGGCCGCAATGCCAGAGCCAGTGCAACAGGTGTTGAAACCGTGGTACGAGGTTGCCCACCGCAAGGTGTCGATACATGTGAAACTCATTGTCTACAAAAAACATGAGTCCTAGCGTACACATTTCTCTGTCGATTTTCGTAAGCGGTCGTGGAATGACTATTCATATCCCCGTTCCTTGCAGGAGATGACTTGTGCGTTAGTTTTTTTTCAAATCAGTCCAGATTGGCCATGTGGAACGAGCGACGCGTCCTGGAATAGCTTCAGTAATATGTGGCGTTGGTCCCTGGGAATGGATCATCGGCACATGTTATTGATCCTTCCACAAGACTACGCGCATCGGTCCTACATACCTTTCAAGCGAAACAGCCCTCTAAGTCCGCATAGGTGCCTCTAAGATGTGCGTCACTATCACATCGCTATTGACACGTAGACTCTTAAGATTCAGGGTTATAGACATGAGCCATGAAACCGGCACCTCGATGTAGGGCCTGAAAAATCCTGTGAGCACTAAGTGACTCTCAAGCACGCCGCGGTGCCGAGAAGAGCCTGCAGAAACCCCTCTGCCGACTCTGCAAAATTGCTCGCACGACGAGAATAACCACAGCTCGGCGTATACGACGGCCTCCCGCGCGCAAGGACCGCGCACCGTCGGCACGATCAGGAGTATCAGATAAGATAGACGGCACGAGCCCCATCCGCTGCTATATCGGGGCCCTGAAGCTCTCCGCGCCGTTTCCTGCAAGCCTGCTTGCTCACAGTCGTGGGCGTGCAGAGGGGAAGCAGATGCCAAGCGGAGAACGTGGACGGGCGCCTGGCCGCAAGGGCATTCAAGGCTCCCGCGTGGGCGCGCGCTGCGGGCGTGCCCTGGGCAAATTTATCCCACCACTGTCCGTCGAGGCCTTCCGCGCCGGCGTGCCCGCCGCGACGCTTTCCCACTGGCGTGGCATACCCTACGCAGAGCCCGTCCTTTAAGAGAGGGGGCCCCTGTAATCAGATAAGATGACGACGTCGCCTGCTTTTTGCGCATCTGCGGACGTCCCCCTCCCCCTCCAGGCGATAATCTCCGACCCACCAGGCAGATGTCGACACAACGCACGCCGAGCCCGGATAAGGCTGCCGTCGACGAGAAGGCGTCCTACGAGCTCAAGGAGTCGCCCTCGCCCTCGAGCGGCGATGTCGCCCGCCTTCCCGCGCCCGCGGTCTCGAAGCCTCGGTTACCGTACTCATGGCAGCTGGTCATGATCATTCTGACGTGCTTGTGTACATGTAAGTCTGTGGTGCCCTGTCTGTCCACCGGATGTCCTAACCTAGTCTTCCAGTTGGTAATCACTGGTCAAACGTACGAAGCCTGATATCCCGAAATTGTTCCCTGTGCTTACCCAATGTCTCCCCCGTTTGATTTGTAGGGATTGATTGTGTAAGTAGTTTACTGCGTTACACTCGCGAGTGCTCTGACGAGCGAAACAGATCCCTGAAGACAACGATCATTAAAGAGACGCATATTAACAATTCGCAGTTTGCGACCTTGGTGGGTAGCTCTATTATTGGAGCTGTTGACTCAATCGCTGACGCGCTACACAGGTTGCAGTGACCAACCTCGTACGTTTCAATGTCTTGCCAGCCTGCCAACCTCCCTGCTCACACGACGCCAGGTCAATACGTTCCTATGCATAGGCTTCGGCTTTGCGATCGACAAGTGGGGCGGCGCAATCATGTCCGTCATCCTCGCGGGCTTCCACCTGTCCGGCTCGATGGTCATGGCGGGCGCGGCGACGAACCACCTGAACAGCTACCCGCTGCTCATCGTCGGTAAGGTGCTCGCCGCTATCGGCGACGGCTCGCTCGACAACGCGCAGCACCGGATCTTCTCGACGTACTTTGCGCCAGGGCGCGGCTTCGCGTTCTCCATCGGTACGATCTGGTGCGTCGTCCTACCCCCTGCGGCAAGCCGTACCTCCGATGACGCGTGCTCAGGGGCGTCGCAAACCTCGCGCAGTTTACGGGGCAGTCGACAGCGAACGTCATCGCGCACAACCTCGGCTCGTACGCGTGGGCGCTCTGGATCAGCGCGGTCATCGCGTTCTTCTCGTTCCTGTGCGCCATCACCGTCGTCTTCCTCGACATCTACCTCCGCCGGAAGTACAACGTGACGGACCAGACGAACGGCAAGCGCCACGTCGGCGCGGCCAAGGCGGGCGCGTTCCGCCTCGACGCAGTCAAGCACCTGCCATTCACCTTCTGGATGGTCGTCTTGTTCGCCGTCTTTGAGAACGCCGGTGTGCAGTCCTTCGTGTCCATCTCGACGTATGTCTCGTATTTCCTATCGTAGTAGCACAGTCCTGATAGTAGCATTGTCCAGCCAATTTGCTCAACAGCGTCTCAAGAAGGGTGCGGTCATTGGCGGCTGGGTCTCTAGCTTCTACCTGTTGCTCCCTGCCTGCTTGACACCATTTATCGGCGTATACATTGACGTCTTCGGCCAGCGTATCGGCTTCTGTGAGTCTAATACTCTATCATCCCCTATGGTGCCTGACGTGTTTCTCCGCAGTGTTCCTGTCAGGTCTGACGTTCCTAATTTCCATGCTGCTTCTGAAGTTCTCGCACACTGTTCCGACTTTCAGTGAGTATCCTGACTTACATCCCGTTAGCACTTGCGCTGACGTGCAAACTATGCAGTTGCCGCGTATATCTTCTACGCCCTCTCGCAATGCGTGACGCCTGCACCACAAGTCGAGATCATCCGGAACATCATCTCCGACCCGCAATACTTCGCCACGGCCTTCGCGATTAAGAGTGCGTCCGAGCCGTGCATACTCCCGTCTCCTCGCTGACCATGCCCCAGAGTCCGTCGTGCAGGGCTCGATCGTGATCATCACGACGGCGGCGGGCAAGCTGCAGGACGACTCGGGGACGAACTCGCTCGACCCGGCGGTGTCGCTCTGGCTCGCGTACGCGTTCATCAGCGTCGCGGCGTCGGGCGTGCTGCTGCTCGCGGCGTACCTCGTGCCGGGGCTCCTGCCCGCGGCGCGCCTCGCGCAGGTCGCGCCGCGGCACCTGTCCACGGAGACCGCCGCGCTCGCGCGCCGCTGTGCGCTGCCGAAGCCGACGGGTGTCGACGACGACGGCGACGAGGAGGACGAGACGAAGGCGTACGAGCGCATGCTCAAGGCGCCGACGATTCGCTCGCCCGTCTTCCGCTATGCGTTCCTCATCGCGTCCGCGGGCGTCATTGTCATTGGCTGGATCATGTTCGGCCTCGGTGTCAGCTGGGGCGTGCATGGTAGCGTTATAGCGGGCACGACAGGCGAATAAAAGGGTCGATTGCTATGTAGTATCGTGTGTCGTATCACTACAGCTGGTTGTTATAGGGTTTCGTTAGTTATACATTCAGTTCGTTGCAGAGCTGGGAAGCTCCTGTGCTGCAACGGAGAATACGTTAGGGTCTCTGCTTTGGGGTTTTCGCCAGCTGCCATCGGACCCATGCTACGCACTGTCATAGATGACGCGCGAGCAGCAGCAACGGATGTGCGTGAATTGGCATAGCGAATCAGTCCAAAATACGGTCGCAGGTTGGCAGCCTTCCCAAGCTAAGAGTTGAGAGTCCTCAAGCGCCGCTTGTGTTTTGGTGCGTTGCCGCGCTCATGATCCTGGTGTCCACTCGTACTCGTCCGTACACAACTCGTCAGGTCTCTTCGTGCAGATCGGACTCGACCAGTTTTGTCGACCTGGCTCTTCTGACGTGGCTGTCAGTACTGGGTCCATGGTTTTGCAGGGTATTTGGATAGGTGTGGGTCCACTGACGATAGCGTTCGATATCAAGCATCAACAAGTCAGAGAGTGAAGCACTGAACACCAATCTATTAGCACCGTACAACGAGCAGTATCTAGATAGCACATCCATATTTTGCATAGCCCCAACACACCAACTGCCCCGCTCGCCCGCTACAGCGCCGGCGGCGCAGGCTTGTGGACCGGGTGCATCGTCGCGCGGAGCGCCTTCTCGCGGCGGCGGCGGAGGGAGCCCTGGTACGCCTTGCACACCCACGTCAGGTAGCGCACGTCCGCGGCGGCGCCCGCGGCGACGAGCCGGTGGTGGAGCACCTCGAGCTCCGCGAACGCGAGCAGGGGCGGCACGCCGTCGTCGGGGATGTCCACCGCGTGGAACACGCGCACGAGCGGCCGCGCGCCGAGCAGGTTCGTGCGCGTGCTCCGGAACGGCGGGCGCTCCGCGGGCGCGCGCAGCCACTCTGGCGGGTACGCCGCCACGAACGCGCGCACCGCGTCCAGTGCGCCGGCAAGGTTCTTCCCCCTGCGACCCCGCGTCAGCCTGCGGTTGGGGTGGGATGGGCGAAGGAGACTTACAGGGTGCGGATGCGGATCATCGCTGCGTGCGCACGCTCGATGAGCCTTGCGTGCGCCGCGACCTCTTGCGGGCCCGCGGCACGCCAGCCGGCCTCGAGGGCAGCCCACTCGGGGAAGACCTCCTCCGCGAGCTGCAGCGCGGCCGCGCGCTCGGGCTTCTTCACGTGGGCGCAGCGCTCGAGGACGTCGACGTAGGTGTGCGGGTTGCGCGGGACGCCCGCGTCCGCGTGCGCGCTGTGGAAGAGCGGCCGCCACACCTCGAGCGGCGCGTGCGCATAGTGCACCGACAGGTACGCGTTCACGAGCCGCGGCGAGAGCACGACGTGCGCGAACGCGCCCTGCCCCCGCGCGCGGTCCGCCTGCACGCGTGCGTAGAGAACCTGCGCCTCCTGCACGACCTCCGCGTGGCTCTGTGGCGGCAGTGGCGCGAACGTGGGCTCAGGCTCGGGCTCGGGCACGACGTCCGTGCTGTCCGTGTCGGCCTCTGGTTGCGGCGCTTCCGGGGGCACCTCCTGGTGGTCCGTGGCGGCCTGAGCACCATCGCCGGGGGCCTTTGGCGCGAGGGAACGGTGGAACGGCGGCCGATACGCCGCGTAGGCGTGAAAGACGTGCATCATCACCTCCTCATGCACGGCGCGACGCGCGTCGACCTGCTCGGTGCCGGACTCGTCGCGCACCACGCTCTCTCGGACCATCTCCGCGAGGATCCAGCGCACGCGCGCGAGGTCGCCGATGCGCTTCGCGCCCTCGAGCAGCGCCGTAAAGAAGCGCTGGCCGGGCAGGAACTGCGACTGGCCGTACGCGTCGCGATACGCGTCCATCATCTCCTTCGCGAGACGGAAGCCCTCGTGCACGTACTTCTTCCGCCCCGAGCGCGCGCACGCCAGGATAGTCGCAATGTACGCCCCGCGGTCGGTGCGATCCCGTTGTCCACGGTCATCTCCGTAAAGAGGTCCAGCGCGCGCTCGGGCTCGCCGTCCGGCGATATCGCGTTCGATGCACAGGCGCGGATCATCGTCGTGTACATGTGTGCGTCCGGTGTCGGGTGTGCGACGTAGCGCATGTGTGCAAAGAGGTCCCACGCGTGCGCATGGGCGATGGAAGACCGAGCAGAGAGAAGGTGTCTTATCAGGCGCGAGTACGTCTTTTGGGGCGGAAACAGTGCGCGTGATTCATAATCGTGGAGGAGCCGCAGTGCGTCGGTGGGGAATGCCGTCTCCGGGATGGCTTCGAGGTGTGCTCTGACATGGAGATGCCGCTGCTGCTGCGTTGGGGAAACTGCGAAGTATCAGTACCATCCAGGCAGCCGTGATCGGTGTTGCACGAACCACTCAAGAACTTTGAGACGAATGCATTTGCCCTCGAGACGTCACCAGCTCTCGCATGGATGGCCAGAACGGAGTTGAAGCTTTCTTCGGGTATACCACATTCCGCGCGCTGCAGACGTCAGCACAGGCGCAAGGGAAAAGGCTTCTTCGCTCACCTGCATCAGAGCGAGCACACGTTCAGCTGCATCGGTATCCCGCTGGCGGACCTGCTTCGACGTCAGCACCGAGAGAGCGCACGAGATCAGACTGACATACGCAGAGAGAAACCAGAGCCGTCCACTCCTTCTGCGAGAGCAGAACCACAGGAACATCAGGCGTCGCCTCGGCAACCTCGCTATTGGTCGCAGGCGCAGACGCCTTCTTCAGGGCCGCCTCGGTCGCCTCGAGATCGGCCTGTGCCTGCTCGAGCTGCTCTATCAGGGCGTAGTGCAGGGGCTGCGCGGCGACCGCGGACGTGGACGGCTCGGACACATCGGGCAGCAGCCGTTCTGCGATTTTCTGAACGACGGGAAGCGGGTCCTCCTCAGGCTGCTTCGGCTCTGCCTGGGCATCAGGCTGCGGTTCCTGCGGCAGAGCGAGCAGATCCTCGTACAGTGCCAGCAGGTGCTCTTCTTCGTAGAATACGTGTGTGTCCAGGTCAGCCTGCAGCGCGGTGCGGTCAGCAGCAGCACAGAGGAGGTCCCTGCGTGCAGACGCACCTCTTCCACCACCGTGTTCTTGAGCGCGTTGACGCGCTCCTCGAGCGTCGACACCGCCCGGGGTTGCGGGAGACCAAACGGCGCGACCGCCCGCTCTCTGCCCTTTTCTTTCTCCTTGCGTGGCGCTCTGCAGGGCGTGCGCACGTCAGCGGCCGAGGCTGAGGGACTGCGAGCTTCGGCACGTACTTTGCTGCATACAGCGAGTGGCTGTCCTCCGCGTAACTCGGCGACGGTATGCGGGGCTTCAGGGTCACAACAGAGTGCGCCTGCTTCCGCGCCGCCGCCTGCCACAGCGAGCCCGAAAGTGCCGCGGTCGTGCGCCCAGAAGCGGTGCCCGTCCGTGCGAGCACGAGATCAACAAGGCCGGGTGGAAGGCGGAGTCCAGACATGGCGAACTTCGGCACGCTGGGAGCAGGGTGTCTTGAGGAGAGGCTGTAGGGCTCTGTAGTCTTCCTGGAAGCCGGCGAGAAGAGGTGCAGAGGGCGAGTGGTAGGACGGAGGACGAGAAGGTGTGAAAGGTCCCCGCGAGGCGCAACAATTTCGCTGCACGGACTCCGGAGACCCCGCATAGGCGCCCACAAAAGATCCCGGGCGCTTGCACGACAAGCCTCCCTCACTGCCTCAACTGGGCGATAACATTTCTTTTCTCCTGATACACTACGCCTACAAAGGAGGAATCTTTCCGCCGGGGAACCACACGTTCTTGTCGTTGTTCTCGTCGTACCACGGCCTGTCGTGCGCGATGATGACCTGCACCCTCGGCTCCTCCTGCATCAGCCTGCGGATGCGCGCGATGTGGTCCGCCGCCTTCTCGACGTCGACGTGCGCGCAGCCAAAGACGGCGTGGCGCGCGATGTGCGCCTCGCCGCGCAGGAGCGCGCGGTCGTGCGCGCTGTCGCCCGCGAGGAGGAGCCACGCGCCGTCGGGCGACGTGCGCGCGAGGACGTTCACGTGCCCGGGCGCGTGCCCCGCGCCCGCGTCGACGACGAACACGCTGCCGTCGCCGAAGAAGTCGAGCGCGTGCGCGAACGGGCCGAGCGGCGGGCAGCGCGCGAGCGCGAGGAAGCGCGTGCGGCCCGCGGGCAGCAGGTCCGCGGGCACCACCGCGTCGGGCGTGTGCGGGTGCCCGCGCGCGAGCACCTCGCGCGCGCCCGCGCCGACGACGAAGGTCGACGCCGCGAAGAGCGCGGGGTCCCCGATGTGGTCGAGGTGCAGGTGCGAGATGCAGACGTGGGCGATGTCGTCGGGCGCGAGCCCGCCGGCGCGGAGCGAGTCGACGACGTCCTGCGGGACGTCGATCGCGAACTGCATGTGCTGCACGCGCGCGGCGGCGCCGGGGCTGATGTTCTGCCAGTCTTTGCGGATGCCGAGGTCGAAGAGGAAGGTCTCGCCGGTCTTGGAGTGCCGCAGGAGGAAGGAGAGCGCAGGGAGATTGATCCTCTCGCCGGGCTTGGCTGTGTCTATGACCCACTCACGGGGGATCTCTATCATCCCTGCGCGCAAGGCAGACACATCCACGTAGGCCTGGTCTTCTGCGGGGGGCGGAAGGAGCGTCATCGTGGTCTGTAAAAGTGGTCGGCGAGCCAGTCCTGCCAGTACCCGGGAGTTGCACTTACCGATGGTTGGATGCAAGCGATCGTTCCAAGCTGCGAAAACCTTGCGTGCTCCTATATATACTGAATATTCGCGAATGTTCGCCCGCTGCTTACTGTACAGTGGCAGAGAACTCGAGCCGACGGCGGCGGATGTACTGATGACCTCAGCCGGCGGCAGGGATCCACAATGATGCGGAGGCACGTTCTAAGGACAGGTAGCTGGAGTAGGCTATGAACGAAGGCAAGTGGACATAACGTTAACGATTCATGCAGCGTATACTAATACTTGCTCTGCCTATTGCAGACGACGATTGCAAAGCCGTAGAGCCTGAGGATCCTCTCAGAGAATATTCAGACGCATTGCAAAGCACATTGCACGCGATGAAGCCATGGACTGATCATCCGAGAGTGCCACCACTCTACACAGAATGCTACTCTTTTACTTGCCAGTTGGTCTACGATGACAAGACACACCGCAGCTGACTCTGAGACCGATATGCCCTTTCCGGCAACACATGGTTTTCGTAGACGTTTGGGAGCCCGAGGCCCAACCCACCCGTGCTGGATCTCCACTCTGACCACAAGATAGCCCGAGCCGCGACGAAGCGTGTGTCAACGAGGACCATACGCAGGTGCTCTGCGCCAGGGCCCTCGGGCCGCATGCTCACGCGCTACGGGCAGCACAATTATAGAGAGTATCAAGGCAGCAGCTGTGCAGCTGGAGCGTGGCGCATGCTCGGCGGGATCGTTATCTCGGGGTCGCGTCCGCGGTTTGCGTCATGCGCCGCGCCGTCCGCCGTCCGCCTGAGGAGTGAGCACCGCCGTGTATTGTCTCGGGGCCCCGGGCGTGCCTGGTGCTCGCCGCCACGCCCCTTTGTCCTCGCTAGCGGGGCCCATGTATCACTGATTGGGCGATGGTGCACGCGAAGCAGACGGGGCGGACGGGGATGGTCCACGCGGGGCGGGCTGCCTGCGATCAGGGCGGCACCAGGCCCGCGGGCCCTACCCGCAAGGGGGCGCAGGCGCCGCTATAAGAACTGCCCCCGGGGCCCCCTCGCGGTATATAAGCACGGCCCAGAAGCCCTCCCGCGCACGCGCAGAGCACACCACACCCACAGATGCAGCTGCCCGCGCTCGCCTGTGCCCTCCTCGCCCTCCTCGCCGCCGCGCGCGCCGCACCGCTGCCCGTACGTGCGCCCTCCCTGCCCCGCCCCGCCATGCTGACGCACCCGCGCCAGGAGCCCGCGCCGCCCGCCATCGACGAGGTGCGTCCCGCTTGAGCGACCGCTGCTTGCCTTCACTCCCCCCGCTGACCCGCCACCTCCCGCCCCGCAGCGCGGCTTCTGCAGCAACGCCGGCGGCTCGCAGAACTGCCCGACGTGGTAGCTGGCCGCGCCGCGTTGTCTCAGACTCTCTCGCGCACGCCGCGCGCGCCTCACTGCACGCCGTGGGGCGCGCGCCCCTCGACACACATGCACCGCCCCCTACCAGGGGCCGCCGCTCATTGCCCCGCCCCGCCTCTGCTACACCACCACCGTGCGCCCCTCGCGCACCTTTCTCTCCTCCTCAACCGGGCTGTCCGGTATCTCCACCTGGCGAGAGCGGATAAAACTCTCCCCCCCCTCCCCCCGCATCGCCCCCTCGCCCTCGCCGCCCCGTGACACCCGCCAGAAAACCCCCCCCCCCCCGCGACGGCGCCATCGCCCACTGCTCCCGCACGAACCAGCCACGCCTATCCGTGATCGGCGGCGATTGACGCACCCTCACTGTGCACCCCTGCACGCCTTACGTCGGCGGCCGGGCGGGCGGGTGGCAGGACCCGCGCGCGGCATCCCCGAGGGAGCACATGGTCCCAATCCGCCTCTTCCATCTTTTACTTTATCAAAGATCCCCGACAGCTATGGAACTTCTTTTCGTTTTCGCGAACGCGCGTGCGCGCGCGCGACGGCTGCTTTATCGTCGCATGACATTCGCCCGCGCGAATACACAACATCTTGTCATGTGGCCATCATCACCTGCGCGTGTCCCATGGACTACTTCCTTCCGATTGCTCGCGGCGGCTCACACGATCATGCAGGTATAAAAAGAGATTACTAGAATTACACGTTATTTACATACTTTCGTCGAGTAACATAGCAGTTCGTGAACAATCTCCAGGTGACGATATCCTTGCGCGAACTGCTCAACTCACAACTCCACCTTTGCATGGTCCGCAGCGCGCTTCGCATCTTCGACTTTCTGGTTCCAGTACTTCTTGCCCGCGCTCTCATAGTCGGCTGACTTGGCCTTGGCCTCGTCCGTCTTCTGAGAAGCATACTCGCCGGCCTCACTCGCCTTCTCCGCGGCGTACCCGCTGTACTCGTGGCTCTTGTGGCCGGCATAATCCTTTGCCTCGTCCGTCTTTGCAGAGGCATAGTCCGAGTATTCATCAGCCTTCTTGTGCGCGTAGTGCTTGTTCTCGTAGTACTTTTCCTCGGCGCGCGCCTTTGCGTGTTCGGCGGAGCCAGTCAACAGGTCGAGGATCTGTCGACCCGCGTCAGCATGCATCAAGTACCATGCAGAGAGTATGTACGCACCATGCCGAGCTTGACCTCTGCAGACTCGACGCCAGACATGATGATGTTCTTGATCTTCGCGTACAAACCCTCAGCACGGTGCTGCGTCTGGATCCAACGGATACGAACCTCCTCTGTATTGATGTTGTCAGCCTCACTTTCGTCGTCAACACCAAAGCCCAACGTACGAAGGAGGCTCGGACGAGATGTCGGGAGAGCATCTTCAGACATGCCGTGCTCGCGAAGATATGCACGGAGACGCGCATCGGGCCAGACGAGGTAGGGGCAGTACGGGCAGAGTAGTCGTTGTACCTGTATCGAAAAGTCAACTACGGATCATTACACCAAATGCCGGCGACGTACTTGTCGTGCATCATGCCAATAAGCTCATCACGGGTCTTCTGGGCATCGCTCTTAAGGTAGCCATGCTCGATGAGCCAATCGCGCATGTCCGACTCGCGCCACGAGCCCCAGACCGTGTCCTTGGCGTTGGCGTAGTTATCAGCCATGAGTTTCTGGAGCTTCTCGCGCTGGAGCTGGGCGTCCGACTTGATGATGCCGTGCTCCACGAGCCAATCCTTCATCTGGGAGTCGGACCAGCTCGAATAGACCGTGTCCTGCAGATGAGAAATGTAATCCTGGTCAACCTGAGTGACTAGATGCGCGCGTTACGACGAGAACTCACCTTGGTGTCGTAGTAGTACTTGTTCATGGATGCGGTGAGTTCATCACGCGTCTTTTGGGCATCGGAGCGAAGAAGTCCATGGTTGATGAGCCATTCACGCTTGAAGAAACGTCAGTCAATCGCTCTGCGTATGGCGTCAAAAGACTGACCATATATGAATCCGACCATGCCTGCCAAACGGGATTGGTCGTCGCCGCGTAGGTCTCCTTCATCTTCGCCAGAAGCTCATCGCGAGTCGCTTGCTGCTTGGTCTTGATAACGCCCTTCTCCTCGAGGTACGAGCGCAGGCGGTTGTCATCCCATCTACGTCACAGTAAGAAGGCGCCCGTGGAATGACAGGAGGCGCACTCACGTCGAGTAGACATAGTCCTTGGTGTCGTCCAGTTTTCGTGAAATGTCGCCAGTCGCTTGCGCGTAGGTGGAGCTGATCGACTTCGAGGCCTGGTACTGCGGCGAGCCGTAGGCCGCGCTCGACGCAGACTTGCTGGCCTTGCTGGCGAGGCTCGTCGCGCTCTTGCTGGCCTTGCTCGTGAGCGAATCTGCGCTCGCCGACGCGTCGCTGGCGAGGGACGTCGCGCTTGCAGAGTACGCGCTTGCGGCGCTCGTGAAGGAGGCGTACTGCTGCTTCGCGAGGAGCGCGAGCTGCTCGCGCGTGCCCTTGGGCTCGACGACGCCCTGCTCGACGAGGAACTTGCGCAGGCGCGACTCGTCCCAGGTGTCGAACGCGTCTGCCTTGAGCCCGTGGAAGACCTGCTGCGCCTTCGCGTACTGCTCCGCGGACCAGGCAGACGCCTGCGCAGAGGCCGACGACGAGGAGGAGTCGGCGCCGAACCAGGAGGCCTGCGCGCTCAGCGAGAGCGTGAGCAGGAGAATGAGTGATGCAGATCTCATGCCGTCGTAAGCGTCGTGTGGGTTGACGAAAACGTTGGGAGGAACGTCGGTGTCGTTGAAGAGAGAGAGAAAATGTGGGGAGCGTGCGAGAGAGGCTGGAGGTATTTATTGAGGTCGTGGGCTGTCGTCATGTCGGGTGGAGTGACGTCTCGGCTCCTCTTGACGGTTGGCTTTGGTGCCATGTCTGCGATGGACCTTGGTGGACGGTGGTGCAGAACGCGTATGACGCAACTCATACAGCCTCAGAAGCGCCCAAACAGCTTCAGGCCTGGACCCCGTGAACCCCTGACCGCACCACTTACCCACGCGGCGATGCAGAGAGGCCGACTATAACTGATATTATTGACCTCGGAAATAATGAAAACACGCATGCCCGGCAAGAGTGAGGGTTTCCTTGAGTTACGTGCTTCGTCCCCAAGCAAACACGCTCTACATAATCCTTGGAGTATGCTTCTAGATATTTGAATACACTACTGGCCCACACCCATTGGTCGCAGAGATTAAACAGCTGCTGCGAGACACCCCGCAGGTTCTGGGGACAAGGCACTGCGCACGACAAGGAGGCCGGCCCTGCCTGTCTGCGCGCTTTGCTACCGCGTAGGAACAGTGGAGGGTCGTTGCGCAGCCTGCCACGGCCCGGCGCTGTCGGCGGCCATGTTCCGCTCGGTGCATTCGTGCGTTGGACACCACGACGGGCGGTGGAACAGCACCAGTGCCAAACACGTGCGGCGTTGTTCTTCACGAGCAAGTCAGTCAAAGACACCCAAGGCGCGCTTGAAGCCTAGCGTCCCAACGGTGCGCGACGAGAACGTATCGGTGTCCATACGGCGCCTGGCGGTGCCCAGCTACGGCCTCCGCCAAGCCGCCCAAGATCGCCGCACCCCTCCCAAACGATCCAAGAAAAAATACTCTTTGTATTTCCACTTTTTACATCGTATATTACTTTGTGCAGAGGGCGCGGGGCGCGGGCTGTGTGTGGTTCCGGATACAGAGGGCAGTGCAGGCGGGGCAAAAGTCGAACCAAAAAAAAAAATAAAAACAGGGCATAACTACATGTCGGGGGGCAACGTTATAGGGAGTGCGTGTGGGGCGAGGTCGTTAAGGACTACGATGAACTTTGTGGGGGAGGCGGGCGTGGAGCAATCGGTTGACGATTTCGGGCGGGACGATGTGGGGGGTTGCGCGGTCGCAGGCGGAAGGGGCGCGCGCGAGCGCAGTTCCATGCGTGCGGGTGGGTGGGGCGAGGCACCCGTCGCGGGCCGCCGGGGCGGCGAGCACACGGGGCGAGGGCGGCGGCTACGCGGACGCAGGCTCTGCGGCGGACGCGTCCTTCTCGGCGTGCGGCAGGACGGCGGGGCCCTTGTAGTGTCTGCGGCCGCTGACGGCGTATCCGGCCCTGGCACAGTCCCGGCGTCAGCACATGGCGCGGGGCAGAAGACGGTTGTGTTTAACGCACATGGAGATGAGGACGACGCCGCCGGTGATCGCGCTCGCGTAGTTCATGTTCTGGGGCGTGACGGGCAGGTAGTTCGGGAGCGCGAAGACGACGCAGACGAAGAGCGTCCAGAGGACGCAGTTCACGTTCGCGGCCCACCCGAGGAGGCCGTCGCCCATGTAGAACGGGCCGGGGCGGAAGCGCACGGCGGGGTGGTGCGCGAAGACGCGGCGGAGGACGATCGGGATGATGTACGAGAGGTCGAGCGCCATCGCCGTGAGCGCGAAGACCGCGTTCGCCGCGACGGGGCTCGCGAGGTCGAGCAGGCCCGGCAGGATCGAGAGCAGCGTCACGGCCCAGATCGCGCGCAGCGGCGTCGTCGTCACCGCGCTCAGCCGCCCAAAGTAGCCCCCGTCCGGCAGCCCGCGGTCCCGGCTGAAGGCGTACACGGTCCGCGAGCACGCCTGCAGCGCGGTCTGCACGACGAAGAAGGCGGTGAGGCACACGAAGGCCTGTGGTGGGGTCAGCGCTTGGGTTGTGTGCAGCAGCAGGAGGGGGAGCGTACCCAGAGGAGCAGCGCGGCGGGTTTACCCATGCGCAGCGCCATGATCTCAAGGAACGCTTCCCCCGAAGGACCGGGCAGGTTCTCGCTGGAAATTGACGTCAGCCGCTGCGCTTCAGGCGGCGGGAAGCGCTGGACTTACAGAGGTCCAGAGCACAGGACCACGACAATGTTGAGCAGCCAGCCGATCAGGCCCGTGCCGATGACGGCGATGAAGATTGCGGAGGGCGCTGCGAGGGTAGTGAGCATCAGGCTTGGGGAGCGGGGCGAGAGACGCACCAGCGTAGGCAGCACGCTTGACCTCCTCACTGGCTCCGCATCAGCCTCTCGCATCCGGACAGAGAACTGTGGACACCTACGAAATGTGCGCCGTCGCGTCATAGTCCGTCATCTGCAAACAGATGACTACAATCAGACGCTAGACCGGACGACTGAACACGGGACGTACCGTCCATTGGACACTGAGCAAGCCAAAGAGGAACGCGATGCCGTCATTCCAGCCGCCGGTCTGGTTCACGAAGCCTGCGGAACCAAAGACGTACGATGCGGGGTGCATCTCCGCGCGCGGCGTCGTCGCGAGCAGCACGATGATGATGACTGCGCGCGCGCGTCAGCTCTCCATCGCGAAGAGAAGGGAAATAGGAACGCACTGAAGGTCGTGCCGAGGTTCACGAACACGAATCCCGTCGTGAGGCGGGCGAGCCAGCGCGTCGCAAGGCAGTTCTGTGCGGCGGTCGTGAGTCGGCGTGTGTATGCGCGTTTCGAGAGACGGGAGGGCGCACCAGGAGGCCGTGGAAGACGAGCAGGCCGACGAAGACGCCGACGACCTTGCCGGACGTGATCTCGTAGTCCGGTTTCGCGATGACGACGGCGGCCCAGATCATGTTGGCGAGACCGAACTCGGTCGAGGACACGCCGGCGATTTGGCCTGTAGGACGCGGGCGCGTTGAGCGGTGCCCTGGGGCGGGAGGGAGAGGCCGTACGCACCAAGGATGTTGAGCCAGCCGACGGTCCAGCCGACGATGGGCCTGTACTTGGGCGGGCACAGCTGTGCGGATGCGGTGTACCTGCGCGTCGTGGTGAGAAGGCCGTGCAGCGCGGCGCGGGCGGACGACAGACAGGACAGCTGACTCACAGGCCTCCGCAGGTCGGGAACGCGCTGACAATCTCGGCGATGCTTGCACCTGGTGTGTTTGCATGTCAGCGCGCGTGCGCGCGAGGGTGGGGGAGGGGGGAGGGGGACATGGAAGAGGACGTACCGAGGGTGAAGCACATGCAGGCGCCGAGGATCCAGCACCAGGTCACGGAAGCAGGGCCGCCGAGAAGCAGCGGGGTGTTGAAGGTGGTCGCGATACTGGAGCAGAGACCCATGATGCTGAACGCGAAGCTTATCTGTGTGCAGCAGTGAGCATGGCAAGCGTAGAGCGCAGGGCGTCGGGGGACGCACCGTCGCAAGATTGGAGAACTCGCGCTTGAAGGACGGCTTGTAGCCGATCTCCTCGAGCATGCGGTCATCGTCGAGGACGCTGCTCACGGAGCGGTCGTCGGCGTAGGCTGCATCCTGCTTGGCCTTGTCGTCAAGAGTGTGATCCAGAGGAGCAGAAGGAGCTGACATCTAGTGCGGCCAAGGCGTCCGGGGGGGAGAACAAGGGGGAGGGTACGCTGTGCAGTGGCTGCAGCGTGCAGAGGAGAGAGATAAGAGGAGCGGTGGTGCTCGTGTGACTGGGAGCGGCGTTGACAGATGCGGGAGGGCCACCACGCGTGCGGTCAAGGACGACAGCGGGCGAGCTGGCGACTCGCGTGATATATCTCCGGAGGCACTCGGCCCAGCCCGACAGAAAATTTCCCCGTTGAGCGCGGCGCCCCGCCGCCTCCGCCGCCGCCGCCGCACCGAACGACGCCCCGCCCGTCATCATCATTTTTCTCTCCAATCTTTTTCCTCGCCACGCGCGCCGGCCAATCGGACGCGCCCGTGTGACGAACGTGCTGTGCTCGTCGTCCGATCACTGCCCGCATCTGATCTGATCTGATCGCTGATTGCCTCGCCCGGGCGTTCGGCACTGCCGCGGTCTTGCAGCGAGCCCTTCAAGGTCGGTCCGGGGACGCTGTCGATATCCGCTATTGTTTTCGCCGTGTCCAGAGAAGGCGTTGGCAGGCAGGCATCTCTAGCATCACGCAGTCTCTGCCAACTCTGTCTCCAGCCGCAACATGCGCGATTCATGCTCCTCTGACTCCCCCGGTGAGGCTTGCCACGTCGTTTTCCGGCTAACCTCTATGTTGCCTAGCGAAAACCTTGTCATTGAGAACGCGCTGCGACGGCTCGTCGGAGCGGTCCAGGACGCCGATCCACTCCACAAGGACGTGTACTAACCGCGTACTTGTCTCCTACAGTGAGTACACGACAAGATCCGTTCATTCCGACACTGTCAACGGCTGCCACCCAAGGGGATCCGCTCAGCTCTCGCCGCACCCTTCTTTTGTTCTCCGGTGTCCATTCTGTGAACTTACGACGAATTACAGATTGTCGAACAATGACTGCTACACCGCCTGCCCCGGCTCTCGAGGCCCAGCAGCACTCGCAGTACTCCGAGGCAGCCAACATGCAGCCAACATGCACCGGAACCCTGACACTCGCGCAATCGCTCGCGGGCAGCGGAGGTCACCCTGCACGCGAGCGGTTTTTCTAGGGGCTTCTTTTCTGGCCGCACAGCTGGCCTGGGAGCCGTCGTGATCAGCGCGAACCGCGCCGTCGCCAGCCCATCACCCGCACCTCTGCCGTATGGCAGCGAGGTCCTCGGCCACGAACTGGATACCCCGGTCGCACCCCAATTGTATGGGTCCCACCCGCGGCCGTCGGCGGCGACCGTGCACCCGTGACCGCGACGTGCGCTGCCGCCAGGCAGACATGGCACGCAGCCGCCCCTGCACTCCGCCGGCGTCGAGCCAGCGGAAATGAGCCCCCGCCAGGGTCCTCCCCGCACACACATCGCCCGCCCACGCAGCTGTGCTATCGGATGGCGCAGGCTGCCGCACCCCAGCCCCTGGCACAGACCGGGCCCCCCGACACGCGTCGCCGGCGCTGTCCCTCGCGCCGCGTTATGGCTGCGCGGGCATCATGGCTGACGACACGTCGCCGGGCCCCCCTCCGGCCCTCGGATCCCTTCCAAACCTCTGTTGTGCGCGGCCAGAGGGATCACGCTGGGGACGGATCTTCCAGGAGGACCTGCCCTCGCCCCGACCCATTGTGTCCGGACGCGCCTGCCCGTTCTGGGGGCCTCTGCACTCCCAGCGGGCCCAGCGTGCGCAGGCTCTGAGCGGCGGAGCAGGCGTTGGTCCGCGCCCGGCTCTGCTGTTGCGTCTGGACATGCATTAGCGAGCATCGTGGTCTCGAAAAGACCGCGCCGCAAACGGATATAAACGGGGGGCCTGTCCGGCTGCCGCTCCTGCCCGCCGCACTCTCTCTCACACCCCACTGCTAACATGGACAACGACACCCCGTCCGACACCGCCAGCCGCGCCGGCGGCAGCCCTCGCACAGACTCCGTCACAGACGCCGCCACGGCAGACAGTGACGGCACGTCGCCAGAGGTGTGCTCCAGCTTCCTCTGCCACAAACAGGCCGCACACACCCGCTCACACGTGCGCGGTACACAGGACACACAGGCCCCGTCGCCGCGGCCGGCCGAGCTCGCGCGCGCGCCGCTCCCCGCGGCACGGTACGTCGTCGCGGACTACGCGGCGCAGGGCCGCACGCGCGCCTTCGACGCGTCCGGACGCGGGGGCGCCGCCGGCCGCGTCCCCGCTGGCCCGCATGCTGCGGCGGGGGGCGTGCGCAGTGCGGACGGCGCCGGCGGTGGTGCCGCGGCGAACGGCGGGCGCACGCACGTCCCGACGGCGCCGCTGCTCGACCCGCCCGTGGTGCCGTCGCAGCCCGCGGCGCTGTTCCCCGCGCGCGCGGGCGTGGTGTTCCCGCCGCATGCCGTCACGCTGCGGCGCGGCGCGCGAGGTGCGTGTGCGCGCCGCCTGTGGGGGCCCGTCTGCGTGCTGACGGCGTCCTGGCGGCAGCGGCCGAGGATCGTCATGATGGAAATGGAGTGCAGGGGGGTGGGGATGAGGAGGAGGAGGGTGCAGGTGGCGGAGAGGACGGCGAGAGCGGCGAGGACGGAAGCGGGGAGAACGGCGAGGATGGTACAAGCCAGGAGAGCGCGAGCGAGTGACGAAGTGTCCGTCCAACATCTGCCTCCGCGCGAGCGATTTTAATTCACAGTGCCGGCGACCCACGCAGGCCGCGCGCTCGCATCCATCACGCAGGCCTTGCCGCATAATATTGCACAGTGCCCGAGGTCATTAGGGTCATGAGAATATCGTTACGCGGGCCTTATGCTTCGTGGCGGCCACGTGGCACCACCTTCGCGGCAAGGGGCGCTTGCCCTAAGTTGCCAACACGGCGGCATCCGATAATCTTATCTGACCACCGGTCCAATGCACTTCGATATCGATCCTCGGACTTGAACAGCAGTGCTCTCGGCAAGTTTCGCCTTTCTTCCCTGCGTTCGGTTGAGAGTGGATATGCATTCGTCTATCGTGTCGTTCAGTTGGTGTGAGGCAGTGCCAAGTGCAAGATATTGAGCGTTCTAGGTCTCCCGAATTAGATACCACCTGGGCCTTCTTGTGAACCACAATCCACAGAATCGGGACACAGCATACACTGCGTCAGCCCGAGGCCTGAACCTCTTCTCACACCAATTCGCCGAGCTCCGAGTATAGATACTTGTGACGCTCTGTGACCGATGACAATCGAACCCTGCGGGCTCCTACAGACTGAGTCTGAGCCTCGACCTCTGCCACTCCATGCTTGCACCCAGAAGGAGCCCAGAGAAACACCGGGTGCCTTCTCGCTGGTACTGGTACTGAGCTGGTCCTGGGTGGCACGCACAATGCACTATGCGGCACAAAGGACTCGGAGTGGCTGCGCAGAGCCCGCATATAAAGGATCCCAGGACTGTGCGCTCCCCCACTTGCACTCCACGTCTCTCCGTTTCATCCGTAAGCCCCTTCGCCTCCACCTCGCAGAGCACAGCCGCTGACCGTCTCCGTCGCAGCATACAACCACATGAGCGAGCACCCCGAGCCGCACACGACTGCACCGCTCGCCACCGACAACGCCGCCCCCGCGGGCCCGCCCCAGGCGAGGTACAGCGCCCCACCGCCACCGCCCTGGGTGCGCGCAGCCCCCGCACTGGGCGGCGGCGGCCTCGTCGCACGCGACCGCGCGCCGGGCCCCGGATGCCTGTACGTTGCGGACGGGTTCCCGCAGGGCACGTACCGCATGAGCGCAAACGTCGCGGACATGGTCGCCCAGCGGCGTGCGGATACGGCGGTTGCGCTTGTCGTGGGGCGCGCGCCCTTGACGTCGACGAAAGCGTGAACGTTGTGGTGAAGTTCATGTGGCATGGTCGTAGGATATACCATACCGCCCGCTTGTCTGGGCGATGTTTTCGATTATATGTTGTGATCCTCTGCTGAATCGTTCTTTCCTTCTGGACCGACCAGATCTGAGGGGAGGTTCATAGATCATGTTCGTCAACGATAGTCATCACTGAGTTAGTTGATTTCACCTGGTAGACGCCAGAGTAAGAAATCAATCTTACTCATGACTTACTACCTTGATGTGTTTACTTACCGACGTCACAACGACAATCCAAAGTCTAAGTTGAGCTTCAGCTCCTACCACGAGTCTCGCCCGAACAAAATGAATTCTGCACAGCAAGAGCCGCTTTGTCTCGTTCGTGGATCTATTAGTAAGTCGAAAAGCACCATCCTCCGTGAAAACTGCCTATAACGAGTCATACAGACATCGATGAATTTTTCCATGGTCCGTCTGGCCAAGTGGAACAGCCCCTTTTCCAGGCTGACCCTCGCCACAGTGCCGACGGTCGTCCGCCCCGGCGAAACGCTCTCCTCCACGCACTTTGAGCGTCGCGCTGGTGGCAAAGGCGCGAACCAGGCCTCCGCGGTCGCCAAGGCCGGCGGACGCGTGAAGCTCATCGGCGCCGTCGGCGAGGACGGCAGGCACCTCGTGCGGGGGCTCGCGGCGATAGGCGTCGACGCCTCCGACGTCGTGGTAGACAGCTCCGTGGGTGCCCCAGCCGCCGCGTTGCGCGTCGCTCGCTCACACAACGCCCCCCACCCCAGGAGCCGACCGGCCGCGCGATCATCCAGCTCACGCCTGAGGGCGAGAACTGCATCAGTACGTCCGGCGCGCAGCCTTTGCAGCGCTAGTGACGACTCCGCGCGCTGACACGTGCACACCCCAGTCCTGCACAAGGGCGCCAACTACCTGCTCACGCCCCCGCTCCTGCGCGCGCCGCCCGCGCACGCGGGGCCCGCGTACTCGCACCTGCTGCTGCAGAACGAGGTGCCCTGGGACGCGACGCTCGCGTATCTCGCGGACGCGGCCGCGCGCGGGGTGGTCGCGCTGTGGAACCCGTCGCCGCTGCCGCGCGCGGCGGCGCTGCGCGCGTTCCCGTGGGCGCAGCTGCGCTGGCTCGTCGTGAACGAGGGCGAGGTGCGCGGGCTGCTCGGCGCGCTCGGCGCGCTCGGTGCGGCGGCGGACGAGCACGGAGGGCGCGACGCAGTGGCGCATGCCGCGCACCTCCTCCAGACGCTCCATGCGCACCCGCGCTTCGCGCCCACCGTCAGCGTCATTTGCACGCTCGGCGCCGAGGGCCTCGTTGCGCTGATCGCGCCCGACGCGCAGAGACAGCAGCCCGAGATGGTGCACGTGCCTGCGGCGAAGCTCGACGGCCCTGTGAAGGATACCACCGGGGCAGGTGACTGCTTTGCAGGATATTTTGTCGCCGGACTCATGGAGGAGGGGTCGTTGGCGGATAAGGAGGGCGTTGTCAGAGCGCTTAAGCGTGCTGTCGAGGTACGGGATGCACCACAGCAGTTCACTGTGACGCAGACTGATGACGTTGACAGGCGGCAGGGCTGTGTGTGCAACGTCCGGGCGCAGTCGAGAGCATTCCACTTCGGGAAGAGGTAGATAAATGCATGGCTTCTCGTTAAAGCTCCATATGTTTATCTCAGATATGTCATTCGAAATTGAAACCACAGGCAAAGGAATATATCGCTCAGCAAGCTTTCATATGCAGTGTCTGCTGCATGCACTCCGTATATCTTCCAGGAGATCGGCGGTGACTTGATGAAGCTTACCCTGTCCGCCACAGCGCAGCCTAGCTTGTGGGGAGCGCAGATTAATTTGACATACCACCTGGCGAAGTACTCGTAATGATCGTGATTTGTTACAAGCTCTTCTGAATCCGTTATAGTACATACAGCAAGCCCGACACTGGAGTTGTCTCTCAACCGTCTCAAAAAACTGTACGCCTCGCGTCCACGACAGCTGTTCCTTCACACTCTCCCTCTGCGGCTCGTACGCCGGGTCATCCACGCCCTCATGCCACTCCAGGGCAGTCACCGCACCCGACGCCTCGAGATTCGCCATGAGCTCGCCATCGATGTTCTCGCCCCACGGCACGCACAGCACATGCACGGGCGCGCCCATCTCGCGCCGCTGCCAGAACGCCGCTTGGAGGCGTTCTGCGAGCGTGCGGCCCTCGGCGCCGCCGTCTTCCTCGCCCGCGGCGTTGAAGCGCCGGTCCCAGTGTGCGCCCGCGACGGTCAGGCGGCGGAGCGCAGGGAAGAGCAGTCCGCCAGACTCCAGGGGCTGCGCAAGTGCGGTCGCGAGGGTCACCGCGGCGCGCGTGTACGAGACGGAGAGCTCGGTGACGGCGGTGCACGGCGCGAAGTGCGTCCACTGCAGCTCATGCGAGAGCCCGACGACGGCGAGGACCTGCACCTGCTCAAGCGAGAGTGCGGCCAGCCCGGCGCCGAGCACAGTGTGCGGCGGGCGCACGTGGAGCGCGAGTTCGACGCGCCCGGGCTCGCGGTCGTCCCAGGCCTTGTTGAGCTCTTTTACCATGCGGAGCGTAGGCCAAGCCTCGAGCATGAGCGTGCTGTCGTAGCGTGAAGAGGCGCGGAGGGACAGATACACGCGGTCGCGGTCGTCAGTCGTGCGTGTGATGCCCGTGGCAACGTCATCGAAGATACCTGGAAGGTACGTGTCAATGTTGTCCTCGATCCTGAGCCAGTGCGCCTCGAACTTGACGCGTGCCGTCGAGGGGAACGCGAGGCGTCCGAGTAGCGCCGCGACGGCCATGCCTGCATTGTCGCCGGACAAGTGCAGATATTTAAGCCGCGGCAGCTTGATAACCTTGGGGTGTTCCTTTGCCTTGTTCCCCGGTAGCCTCGCGGCAATTTCTTCGTCTGTCAGTTGCATCACGTAGACTAGCTCGAGTTCAACCAGGTTCGGCAGGCCAGAGATAATCCCAGCCCATTCTGCGACGGTGCCGTTGCCAGTGTGAGCACTGAGGTGCGTCATCTGAGGGCGCACGACCGTCTTCACCCAGTCCACTTTCGTGACAGGGACTGTCAGCTCCTGCAGGATGAGCGGCGCGTCTGAAGACACTTTATATATGTCCAAAGGGGGATTACTCCCAGGCATGTTATTCGCATTGAGATCCAAGACGCGTACGCGAGAAATATTCTCGAAGACGAGCCGGATCGCCTCGGCGGTGTATGCGTGCCAGTAGTGCCGGACGGTGAGGGGCACCTTCCCGGATCGTTCGATGAAGGTAGCCGTGCGGTCGTCATATCGCACATCGACATGACTCCAGAGTCGAGGCGAGGAGAGCGCTATGATCCGCCAATGACGACAGACGTGTGTGATACGGAGCCATGAAAATGGCCCAGGCACTTTCAGCTCGAAGCGGCCGTCCCACCAGCGTTGATAGAATCGTAGGCGGATATCGTCCGCGATTTGCAGGAACATCTCGGCAAGAATATCGTCGAGAAGCCTTGTGATGGGTGCTCCTGACTGCACGTAGGTCTCACGAGGACCCAGTTCTTGAGCAGTAGTTACCTGAGACGATGTCGGTGGCATTGCGCTCTTCCGCGTGATGACGTATTGAGCGGCACAGTGAAGATATATTCGTCTGCAGGTGGTACATCAGCATTGAACCCCATGGTCGGCAGACATCGTGAACCAGTCTTGCTTACTAGTTATTGGGATGCCCTCCAGCCGAGCCGATTATAGGACGAAGGTAGTCGACAGAACGGGGGTTGAGATGAAAGTTGGGAGTATGGGAGTTCGAATTAGAGTGCCTTGATGAATGGTACGTGTTGTCCGGCGATATGCGCTTGCACGTGGCCGCCACGAAGCTGTGCAATGCCGCGACGCAATCCAGAACGCGCACTGTGATGCGCTCAGGATATTTGGAAAATGTTCCATCGCCGAGGCTAAGAAATGCGAACGATATCGATCACGTTGAGCATGGATGGGATTGATACAGTCAAAACCCGACAGCAATAATGAATGGCATACCACGCAGACGTCATCAACGTGTCCTAACTCGTTACGCTTGGACCCTAGGCCTCATTTGTTCCACGCCACCGTCGACGTGGCCGGACTGCCGCATCTCTAGTGGATCTGTTTTGTGTTTTGTGGAGCTCCGTCACATCATTCTGCAGTGCGAGAACGCGCAGCAGAACGCTTTTCTGATGACGGTATTGTAGCATCTCGCGACACAACTCTGAGACCGGGACAGCGTCTTCGAGAGGGCCTGGCGCGCCCTGGTCCCATGCTAGACGACTCAACGACAGGATCTGAAGCTTGGGGAACAATAAGACTGCAGCAGGTCTCCCAGAGAATCTATCCGGGCGAAGGCCCGGATGAGAATGTACGCAAACGGATGGGGAGCTGTGGTGGCGATAATAACACTGGATGAGTTTGCCAGGAGAGGTAAGACAATGCTAAGGGGAGCTTCGAGGAGGTCTGCCGCCAAGAGGGAAACTTGAGACAAGGGAATGGACTGAGAGAAACGCGGATAGACAAATGACGGCACCAGGTCTCTTCTTTTTTGAGGGTGACCGTGACCTTGCCTAGAGGCTGTGGTCCGTTGGCATTTAATGAAACCTGCCCAAAGCTGAGCAGAGTTAGCCAGAGTTCAAATAGTATGGAAGAGTGATGGGCTCCCGTGTATTCCCGGAATCGACAGGTACGGAAAAGCTCGCGAGTGTAGAGCTGATTTGGGACAAGCTGAGACATCTGGACACTCTGGCCGTTCACTGCTGTCATTGTACCAAAGGTCATCGAAAAATTGTACTATATCGGAAGTCGGAGAGACGTGAGAAGTACTGAAGACACCACTCCAGGATCACTCCGTCGCAAGACAAGATGCTGAGGGTACACCAGACGAACAGGAGCCGCTAGAAGGGCGACGTCAGAGGTGTCGCCGAGAGAGTGAACCTCTTTGATCACACAATTGCTAAGACGTAAGTCGACGAGGCATTGTGGTGTGTTCCATCATCGCTAGAAGTCTTTTGGCGGAGACCCGAGTCAACAGATAAGAGAGGTAGAGATGAATCAACGGCGGTGTGATGAACACCTGCGAGAGAAAAGAGTGGGCCGCGGAGATGAAGAGTCGCAGCTCAGAAGGCGGTTCGGCGGAGGGGATTCGTGGCATTGGGTGGCTCCAGTAGTGAGATATGCCAACGGTTTAGATACGATGTATCTGTCGGGCGCAGAGCTCGAGAGCCCCTGAGGAGATAGGGCCATGGCGGCGTAGGATAGTGAGGTGCGTTTCCCGAGAGGCGTAGAAGCGGATGCGAGTGAGGCTTGTGAGGTCAAGATCGGCAGAGACTTGCTGCGCCTCGAATGCAACGCTGCGCCAACGGCGGCACACACGGATGGCACGCATCCAGTCGTACGGCTGTAGCATACGACGCCCTGGAGACTAATTATCAAAGTCTGAGAAGTGCGCAGATGCAAGAAATACAGACGTGGTGGACACTATTTGATCGCTAATGCGACTGAACGGAAGGCATCTGTTTCTGCGGATGCCAAGTTGCAGGATGGCGGATGTATGTGTCGCGACTTAGACTGCGAGTTCAAGGGCTGCTCATTGAGCTGCTATTGCGTTGTCTACGGCTTCTAGTTGCACGATGGAACCGCGAACTGCCTTGCATAGCGGCCGGGTACTGGGGAATGGGGCCTACCGCCTGAGAGGTCGGGGTGTCACTGCACGAAGACGCATATATGCACTTTCAAGCAACGGAATCAAGTTACTCACGCAGCTAGATAGTCCTACGTAAAGCGAGAAGACGTGCGCACTTGTAAAGCGCAGAATAAACCTGAGCGATCGAATCCAACGTAGACTTGTATCTCAGGTGATATACAGCCATGCATGCACGTCGTCGGGGAAAAGTCGAAGACGGTCACGTCGCGCGGGCGGCCATTTCTCGGGGGCTCACGTGGATGCCACGTGGTGAGCTCTACGTGTCGGTAGACGTGTACGGCTGGTCTTAAGCACCCCGCACACCAATTCCTTACGTTTCGTTTGTCTTCCTCGTCCTCTCCTTCATGCCCACGCCATGAGACGATTCATACTTTGCTTGCTGCTATGTCTAACGACCTTCACTCAAAATGCCCTTGCTTCCGTCCTGGCAATAGACTACGGCTCGGAATGGATCAAGGCCTCGTTAATGTCACCCGGCGTGCCATTCGACGTGCTACTAGATAGAAACTCGAAACGCAAGATTCAATCGACGGTGGGATGGAAGAAGGAGGACCGACTATTTGGCTCGGACGCGTTCAATATTGTAAGTCAGTCCTCGGACAGCTTACATGTCATTGCTCACAAAAGCGCAGGCTGGACGCTTTCCCTCAGATTCGTTCTCCAACCTGAAGTACCTACAAGCCGCTCCATTTGATTCCCAGACGGTGTCCTTCTATACCTCTATTTCTACCGCGGACGTCGTCAAGACCTCTAGAGGAACGGTTGCGCTCCGTCGCTCGGACGGCACGGAATGGTCGGTCGAGGAACTCGTGGCCATGCAGCTCAGCTACGTGCGCGAGCTCGCCGAGTCGACCGCAAACGAGAAGGTCTCCGACGTCATCCTAACCATTCCGCCGTACTTTACCCAACATGAGCGCGACGCCGTGGTCGACGCCGTCGAAATCGCTGGCATGCGCACCCTCGCGCTCATCCACGACGGCACTGCGGTCGCGGTCAACTACGCCATGACGCGCTCCTTCCCAGAGGAGCCGGAGTACCACGTCATCTACGACGCCGGCGCGTCCTCGATCCGCGCGACCGTCGCCGGCTTCAGCGCTGTGCCCGGTGTGACGAAGCGGGACACCGCGACGTCGATCGCGGTCAAGGGCTTCGGCTTCGACAGGAACATCGGTGGCATCGAGCTCGACCGTCGTCTGCGTGAGATCCTCATCAACGACTTTAACAAGAAGCACAAGAAGGATATTCGGGAGGACAAGCGCGGCATGGCAAAGCTCTGGAAGGAGGCGGGCAGGGTCAAGGCAATTCTCAGTGCAAACGCGGACGCAACTGCTTCGGTGAGGACATCTGTGGCTATTATGCGGGACATCGATATTGACTCAGCGGCAGGTGGAGAGCATCGCGTGGGACATTGACTACCGGTCGAAGGTCACACGTACCCAATTCGAGGACGCATGCAAGGACCTGACGCTCCGCTACGCCAAGCCCATCTTTGATGCTCTCTCTCACGCTGGCCTCACCCTGGTACGTCAACTCGCGTCGCCTGCTTACCGTCCATGAAATTGACTAGGCCACAGGACAATGTCACCAGCGTCATCCTGACCGGCGGCGCATCCCGTACTCCCATGATACAGGCGGCTGTCAAGGCAGCTGTTGGCGAGTCGAAGATTGCACTCAACGTTAATGCTGATGAGGCTGCCGTACTTGGTACGTACTGAGGCCCTGTAATTCAATATGGTCTCTGACTAGTGGGATAGGTGCCGCCCTTCATGGTGCCGGCTTGAGCCGCCAATTCAAGACGAAGGACATCCGTGTGAACGACATTGCGCCGTACGACATTCAAGTGTCGTACCAGGCAGAGACGAAATCTGAGAACTCGAAGCCGCGCACAATCAACACACTCGTCTTCCCATCAGGCTCCAAACACGGTAGCAAGAAGACGGTATCTCTGAGACGTAAGGATGACTTCACGCTCCAGATCAACTACAAGGGCACCCCAGTTCCGTGCGTTGAACTTTATGGCTATTGGGATGCTCCTTGAGACTGACCTACTGTTAGTGGTTACCCTACGGATCTCCTTGACGTCCACATCAAGGGCATTCCGGAAGCGTTGAAGAACCTCACCGAAGCAGGCGCAGTGGATCCTGTGATCAAGGCTACTCTGTCGCTGTCCGACTCTGGCTTTGTCTCCGTACCCGAGGCAGTGGCCTACGGCGAGATCAAGGACGACTCCATCGCTGGCAAACTGAAGGGTCTCTTCGGCGGCGCGTCCTCTTCGAGTTCGGAGACCGATAGTGAGTCCGAGACTGCTGCGCGGCCAGACCCTTCCGCGGCGAACAGCACGCTGGAAGAAAAGAAGGAGAAGCCTGCTCCCAAGGACACCATCCCGCTGGAGCTGGACGTCCAGTTCTCGTCGTTGCCTCCGATGTCGGTCGCCGAGAAGCGTGCTGCGCGAGACAGGTGCGTCTGCTCTATTTGGTATTGGATATGTGCGGGTGATAACGCATATTGCGCAGGCTCCGCGCCATCGACCTCGCCGAGGCTGCAAAGCGGCGCCACGAGGAGGCGCGCAACACGCTCGAGGGCTACCTGTACCGCCTGCGGGACCTCCTCTCGGAGGAGGGCGACACGCCGTTCCGCAAGTGTTCGAAGGAGCAGGAGCGCTCGGCCCTGGGCGAAAAGCTCGACGAGACGTTCGCGTGGCTGTCCGAGCACGGCGAGGACGCGAGCACCAGCGAGCTCGTCGAGCGCCGCACCGCTCTCGAGTAGGTGTATTCGCCAGACTATGGGGGATCATTCGTGCTGACTGGCCGGCGATTGCGCAGGAAACTCGAGTTCCCGGTCGTGCACCGGTACAAGGAGGTCGAGGCATTCCCGGTTGCGCTGAACAACAGCCAGAAGTGGAACTGGAGCACGCGGCTCTTCCTGACGGAGGCGAAGATCGCGCTGCAGGAGGGCGGCGGCGAGAGCAAGTACACGCAGGAGGAGCTCGACGCGCTCGAGAAGACGCTCAAGGAGCACGAGGTGTGGCTCAACGACGTCGTCGAGAAGCAGAAGCGCGTGCAGATGTACGACGACCCCGCCGTCGAGAGCGCAGAGCTCTACGCGCGCGCCAAGGTCCTCGAGAACGCGCTCCAGAAGCTCGTCAAGAAGAAGGCGCCGAAGCGCAAGAAGGCCGAGAGCGCCAGCGCCAGCGCCAGCTCGAGCGGCAGCGCGGGCGCAGGTTCGAGCAGCACCGCGACGGCGAGCGGCACGAGCGGCACGGCGGCGGGCGAGCGCACGGGCACGCCGACGTCGGGGCACGACGAGCTGTGATCAGACGTTTCCTGGGCACACGAGACGGGCTCGCGGCGACTCTCGTATAGCGTACCACTACATTAATTTATCGGATTTCTGCACGACATGGAACGTCTGCACCCAGCTTTTTGCCCTTCCAGTGAAGACCCGCAACCAACTGCCGGGCAGCCCCCCGGTTGGACCTAGCGTGCGCGGCTTCGCGCCCCAGAACCTTAGTCTGGTGGGGATACACGTCAGACCGGGCCCCGCGTGACCTCGCATGCGGCGCGTGGCGCGTGGCGCGCGCGAGACGACCTCTCTGGGCGGACGTAAAGAAACGCAGTCTTTGGGATGGGCGGCAGCGTACATCCAGCTTACGAGCGGGGTCCCGTCGACGCACACATGGGCCAGGTCCTGACACACAACAGCAGCCCCGAAAAAAACAGCGCGGGCCGCCGCTGCGCACTCTGTTGCCAACGCGGGTGTGGAGGCTCCAGCGAAGCCGATGGCGCGCTCGGACGGACGTAAGCAAGACGAGAGGTAAGGACACACACACACACGTCAGCTTTTAGTAAGTGGGGACCGTTGCTACGATGAATAGGTGGGCCCATGCGGGCCGCGATGCAGGATCGATACAAGTTGCGCAGATACAGACAGATGCTAATTATAGGAGGAGATTGCGAGAGGGGAAGGTGGGGGGGAATGCGATGGGCGGCGGCACAGAACGAGATTGGGCGATGTGGGAAGACGGAGATGGGGCGAGAGAAAAATATATGAGATGGGCGAGCGACGATTGGGGGCGCAGATGCGGTAGCTACTATGAAGGTGGGAACAGAAGAGACAAGTGAGACACGGTATTGCGAGCGAGATGAGAACGAAGACGGAAGGGGAAAATGCGATCGGGAGCGGTAAGGGTCTTCATTAACTACAACAATGCGAGTCCGTTGGATCCATATGCGGGTGGGGGTGCGGTGTCGTGCCCACCCTGTGGCGCCTGCTGACCCCGTCGGGTGACAGCGCGCGTGTGTCTGGTGCGCAGGGCCAAGGCCCGGCCGGGCGTGGCGTCTGTTGCAGCACGATGCTGTCGCCGCGCCAGCAAGACGGCGCGGACGTGGCTCGGCGTCCCGCGCGCGGGAGCACCTGGATGGTGTGTGTGGTTGTCCACGGTATGGCATGAAGGCCTCACCGGGCGAGGGCGTGTGTATGCGTGGTTTTGGGGTGGAGGAAAAGGGCGTGCGCGCGGGGGCCTACGCCTCCTCTTCGGAGATGGACGAGAGCGAGGACATGGACGACGTGCGTGACGACGCGCGCAGGTGGCGCGAGGCCGCGGGACGGGTGTTGGGTGGCGACGCGGGTGCCCAGCGCGCGGCTGCCGGGGAGGTGGAGTAAATAATCTCGGGCTCTGCGTCCGCCTCGTCGTCCTCGTCAATTGTACGTAATGAGTCGGCATCAGAGGACCTGCTCAGCGCAGGGCTGGCGGAACCCTGTTTGCGCGTCAGCACTCGCGGTCCGGGATGCAGAGGGGGAAGGGCACACACCTCGGAGGCGTCCTGGATCCAGGCGTTGATCCTGTGCGAGAACTCGCGCTTGCGGAGGAACTCTGCGCGTGCGCGCCGCTGCTCAGACGTCTCGACGAAGGGCTGCAGGCGGCCGCGGTGGTCGTACTGCACGGTGTTGGCGGCGGCGGCCCAGGGCGAGTAGGCCATGGGGAAGTCGTATGGCGAGGGCTGCTTGCGCGGGGCAGCGATGAAGAGGGGCGTTGCGGAGGAGGATGCGAATGCGTTCATGGCTCTGGGCGGTGCGAGAGGGGGATACGAGGGGGTGAGGCGGGGCGGACGAGCGGGCGGGGGAGGTTATATAGGGATGGCTCGCGGCGGGCGGCTGAGTCAGGTCTGGGCCCTGGGGCAACGACGTTGCAGTTTCGCGGACAGACCCAATCGCCTCGGCAAAAGCGGCTACGCGTCCCAATCCGGCAGCGCGTTAGGGGTCACCCGACAACGGGCGCCTCCCTGCTGCGGCACACCCACCGGGGCACAACGCGACGGCCGCGGCACACACAGCGACGTAAACATGACGGCGAGCAATGGCGAGCTCAGCCGCGTAAGCCTCCTTGCATGCCCGCCCCGCGCAGCGCTGACTCTCCCCTCGCCGACGCTGACTCAGCGGGGCCCATGACTCAGCTCGCAGAGCGGCGGTAGCAGCTGCAAGGCCCTGCGCTCCCCGGCCCTCGCTCGGCGCGGCGTTTCACCAAACGCACAGATGTGGCGAGGGCCGTGCCCAAACGCAGCAGCCGCCATCGCGGCCCCCGCGCGGAGCCAGCGTTATCGCCTCTATCGACCCCTTCCACGGCCCTTCGCCGCACCAGGCGGCCTATCGCGACGTTCCTGAGCAGCGACAGAACACGTCCAAGGAAGAACAGGAGTCACGGACGCGAAGCGGGGCGGTGCGGCCTGCTTGCGACTCCTTCGCCGCGGAACCAATTTCCCCGAGGCCCGCTTGGTCAAGGCTTGGAGCCTGCAGATGTATACATCAGAGACCGCGAGACGGATGACGGTGAGCCTCACCTCCCATGCCGAGTCTATCAGATGTATCAACTCCACGAGTTCTGCGCCTCGTGTGCCTCCCCATCGGATGCTGGTGCGGTCTCTTGGGATGCGCGAGCGGAAAAGATAGCAAAGCGCCCAACGCAGCTAGAAGCCACGTGGCATACACTTTACACTTGCTCCTTTCCGCACCGGTCTAGACCGTTTTGCCACTGTTTTTGTGGCGAATCGTACTCACAAAGGGGGTTACTTCAGGAAGAAAACCAAGCACTCGTTTATTTCTGCAAGAACTCGCCTCTTTAGGTCGCCTGTGTCTAGACCCCGGTACTGCCGCGATTTGTGGAGCCTCTGGTATCATCGAGGGTGCCGCTGCGGACGTCCAGACTTTGTTTAGAACAATACAGAGGCAGTGTACACTCGACAGGGGATTTCATCATCGGGGTAGCGACGCGTCGGGCCAAACGCGCACCAGCGATGTGCGGCACCGAGCGAAGACGCCTGGCGTTTCGGTCGCCGGAGTTTGGCACCCTCTCTCGACAGGTTGCAGCGTCCGGAGCGTCGGTCCTGGCATCTCGCTCAGTATCTCGACGTTTTGGCACAGACACCGGATCGCTGGCAGGGAAAAGGGGCTGCATGCTCAGCCTACGTCGACGAGATATCGGGCCAAGAAGCCAAAGCTAAGCCGAGCACTACTTACTCACCACTCTTGGCCAAAACGTACTGTTTCTGTCCGGACATCCCTTCCCAGGACTTCGAGCGCGATGACGGGATCTCAATGGAACAAATCGCCACCAGGAAGATTCCATGATGCCCCCCGTGTCCATCGCAGACAAGCGCAGCGCGACGCAAGCTCCGGACGACACAGCACCTTACTGATTTACGCGCAGGCGAGTAAAGCTGCCGACCGCTCCATGCACCGACAGACACACGCCACGGACCTGCGGAGAAATATATCACAATGCAAACGGAACATGTGCTGTACACCCAGGTCTGTATCGACACCCAAGCTCCGAGTCGTGCTCACGGCATCCCGCACACCCAAACGCGGACCGGGCCTGGCTTCGGCGCCACACGCGCACCCTACGACGTGGCGTCCGCACCCGGCAGAGCGTTTCCCGCACCCCCACACCCGGGCTCCGGGCCCGTCGGACGAGGACGCTCGTCCGCGCGGCCGCCTGCAGGCACCCCCACGCGCTCGCGCACTGGCCCGGGCACGAACTCCGGCGCGTCGGCGCGCAGCCGCATGTGCGCCTCGGGGGCTTCTGTCGCAGACGCGGCAGACGCGGCAGATGCGGCAGACGCGATCGAGCTCGCGGACGACGACGGCGCGAGCTCGAGGGCGGTGCACACCGGGTTGCCGGTGCGCGCGAGCGACGGCGGCGGCGGCAGCCCGGCCAGGTACCGTGCAGCGTACGCGCTGCGATCCCGGCTGCCGTCGCTAGCCGAGGGCTGATCAGCATCCGCGCGTGCAAGCGAGGACGCGACAGGCGAGGCGCGTCCGGCACCGCCCGCGTCGTGACGCGATTGCTCGAGCAGGTGCAAGGGGTAGCTCGGCCGAGCGGTCTCGTAGACGATCGCGCGGCGCGCCGCGGGCCTGGGCACGCAGAACCTCAGCGGGGAGAGTGCGGGCAGGCGTGTCTCGGAGGACCAGGAGACGGACGACGGGAGGGGCTTTCTGACGCTCGACGCGCCGGCTTTGAGGATCGAGCGCGGCGTGTTGGCGGGGGCGCGTGTGGGAGTAACATTCTGCAGCTGGCTGAAGGCGTGTCGGTACGCTACGAAGGATGAGTACGCATGTTTGGGTCGTTCGAGGTCTGCGACGTACCCGGTGTTATAATGTTGCTGTGTGCTAATAGATACTCCTCCAGTGCGGCGTTCACGTTCGCCGCTATCCCCCCGGCTTCCTGCAGGGCTTGTTGTTTTCGAGCAGTGACCTTTGCGACAATCTGCTCTAAAGAAGGTCCAGCGCTCCTGACAGGCATCGAGAGAGGCTCTTCCGGAGTGTGTCGCTCTAGCGCAGATCCTTGGTCCTGCCTCCAGGAGAGATCTTCGGGCTGCCCAGAAGGCGCGAGCTGGGTCGTTGAAGAGAATGCAGACGTCGCTAGTGTAGTCATTGAGAAGGTAGCCGAGAGTATCTCAAGTGTAGACCAGATGAGACTGCAAAAAGAGGTGTCCTGAAGGCAGGTGTCGCAGGGAGAACGGTAGCCACGCACAGCGTAGAGTTGAAGAGAGATGTTGAACGTCGCCTAGAGTCGACGAGGTCTCTTTTGAAGGTACCGGAGGTTGCCGCGGCCTTCTCGGTTGTCGATCACAGAAGAGTCGTCTGCCTTTCTGGCTTTGCCACAAAGATGGCGTCCTCGTGCATGTTTGAGCGTGGCCGCAAGTGACTATATGCAGTCTTTAATGCTGTGGTGTGGGCTGTGCCATAAACGAGGCATTACCGACTCTCTTCAATGGCTCCAATTCCCTCAAAGCGATCATCCTGCAGGCCGTTGTGAACTTCACAAGTGTGAAGGGTGGGACCGTCGTTGGCGCCCCACACTTGCCATGGTGTCGTTCTACACAGTTATACTAGTTAAGGCAGCTGCATATTGTCCAGAAACGTGAATGCGCACCATGACAATACGATCACAGCCTTTGTCGTGAAGACATCAGCTGTACAGCAACAACCCAAGTTGAGGTAGCTATTTGGGTAAATCCCTCCTCTCATTTCTCTCTTCCCTTTCGCTCCCTCGTTTGCCCTGGTCAACCCTGGACGACAGCCGGGGCGAGGTGCCGCGCCGCCTTCGGCAGCACAGCCCTTGCCATGACTTGATTACCCAAGTTGACGCGCTCAAAAGCATGTATCTTCCGCACTGGGCACCAGGGACCGGCATAATGGCAGCCACTCCCAGCACATATTGCGCAGCCTGTGGTGGTAAAGAGGCGGTTTATAGCGTTCCATAGGGTATCAAATCGGGCTGTTAGCCTCAGGGCCGGCTGCGGGCAGGGATTGGTGGTGAACGTTCTTGAGAAAGGAATATTGGGCGCTTTCACGCGCGACGCGTCTCTTTCCAAACCACCGTCCGGGTCTAAGATCCTCGGATGCAACCGACGGCGTCTTGGCCCCCTGACATCTCTCGCCATAGTATGGGTAGCAGCACTAGCCTGTGAAGCTGACCCGGACTACCGAGGTGGCAGTAAATCCGGACCTAATCTCTACCGCAGCGTGCGAGACTTTTTCTGTCGCCATCCTCGTAAGTCATCGTCGGTGTATTAGCGGCGTCCTCTAATTTACTTTTATACATCCTATAATATCTGTGTTTCTTGTCCGCAACCGCCATGTTCACCGTATAGCACCCTATCGTGTCCCTCTCGCTGCTGTCCACGCGTCTCCTCGCTGCGGTCATGGCGCGATCCTCTGAAGCCGACTCCCTCGGCATTAGAGCGCCTGTGCTCTACGATTCGCCTGGAGCGTGGACATCGGGATCCGACAGCACATGCGGAATCGGCCTACGGCACAGGTGAACGCGTTAGCCAAGATCAGCTCCGGAATCTACGAGATACCTTTCAATAGCGCGTGCAGGCCGCCCCATTGAAATGTTAGGTGCTGAGTAGCGCTAGTGGTGTCATGCAAATGGCCGTGGATGACCATCCTTTCTCCAAGCATAATCTTCGGTCCAATAAAGCCAGGTGCAACAGCCTCTTTATATACCGGTACCTCCGAAATGGCACGCACGCCCTCACGCTTACGCTTGTCGGTTTTGACCCAGATGTCGCGAAGAACGCGATCTCTGGCGACGGAGCGGGTTCGATAGCGCCGGTGCTACACTTGACAGACATTGTGTATGTCATCCTCCAGCCGTTCGTCTGCTGGGACAGCTGACGCCGCCGTGGTGACAGATGTTACACCCCTGGTGCGCCCACCGAGACCGGTGCACGTGGGTCTCGTAGATCAAGCAATGGATTAGTGGTTCGTACTCTCCGCCTTCCCCACACCGTCAAGCGCGGAATGGCTTGCTCACCTTGTTCTACGAAGAAACTTAGGATAGCCTTTCTGCGCACGCTCTAGTCAAGAACGCCGGGTCTGCCCGTCGACCCTCAGTGCTGGCCTGCACATCGCCGCTTCGTGCTCACTATTCACCGCCCCATGCCATACTCTTGCTCTGCCCTTACCTCCTGTCCTGTCTGATGCCCTTCTCGTTCCCGTTGTCCCCCCTCTGGATGCATTCTCTACACATATGACTGAATGGCTGGCAATACCTGCGATCCAGTCACAGGGGTTCTCTCAAATTCGTGTGTTCCTGCTATTCACATGCTCTTCAACTGTGTTGGGTACATAGCTCAACCTAGAGAATTAGATAAAAATAACGAAGATATTTTGCTGTTAATAGCAGCCCCACTCAGCGAAGGCCACCTGGTAGCTCTTGTGCATCTGCGCGGGTCCTGTTTGCGATTTGTCATGTTGTCTTTCTCACCGCAAAACGCGCTAAACGCCACATCAAATAGCACATGTCGTGGCGGATATAAAAATTGCCATGTACACTCACCTCCATGCTCTTGTTCAACAAATACAGGAGTTGATCCTCAAGTCTCTTTTGCCGCGAACAGCCGTGGATGTCCTCTTATTGAGCAACGCTCCGGCGGGCCGCCATGGATGGGATGTAAGTGTGAATGTGAAGACCAACGTTCGTGCCGATGCCACATTCACTTCGTCTTTTCCCACAGCTCAAGGTTTCATGTTGGGTGTAACTACGTGCCAGCAAAACAACAGGGCCTCGATCGCAAAGGCAGTGGTCACACAACACCGACGCCAGTCACTTGCCTCGAGACACATGCGTCTTCCGCAGTGGAGCGTCGTAAAATTCCCGGACGGCGACCATTCCCCGCACGCAACCCAAAGCTGGAGACGGTGCTGACGAGTAAGAGTGTGTCGTTCCCTAGGGTGTCGAGTCGGCTGGAAGTTACGAGGCTGCGGGCAGGGGTTGGTGTGAATGCAGGCGAGATAGAGTTGGGCGCTAAAGCGCGCGACGCCTCCCTTCCCAAACCACCATCCCCGCCTGAAACATTCTTTGCTCAGCCCCGTCTTGGCCTCTTGACCGCTGTTACCACAGGTTGTGCAGAGATAGAGGCCTCACTAGGCTAGGGCTGCCGTGCATGTCAAGATGAAACTGGACTAGCGGGATGAGGGCGACGATAGAGTGAGGTGAGGTCATTGATGCTCACGACCCTATCTCTATCGCGGCGTGCGAGACTGTTTCCATTGGTGCACTCCTCACTCCTCCCGGCGTGGGATCCCACGCGTCCAAGGCGCTCGCCGTCCCGCTATAACCTGTCCCAGGCACCCTGTCGCCCTTGGCCGCTGCCGCCATGTTCCCCGTCCAGCTCTCTGCCGTCCTACTCTCGCTGCTGTCCGCGCACCTCCTCACCTCGGTCGCGGCACAGTCTTCGGAGCCCATCTCCATCGACTTCTACACGGATGTCCTCTACAACCCGCCCGATGCGTGGACGTCGGGGATCAACAGCAATTGCGGCATGGATCACTGGACGGCGGAGGTGAACGCGTCCGCCAAGATCAACTTTGTCGGTGCGTCTGTAGCTCCTCTACAGTCTGAAGCCCTTCATGGAAACAACGCGTACAGGCAACCGCATCCAGGTGTCTGGCGTGCAGAACAATGCGAGCGGCATCATGCAGATGGTCATGGATGATCAACCCCCGCAGGAGCTGAACCTCTGGTCAAAGGACGTCGAATGCAACCTCTTCGTCGACTGGTACCTCGGCAACGGCACACATACTTTGACCCTGACCCTCCTTGGCCTCGACCCCATCGTCGCGGGGACCCCGCTCCCCGGCAACGAAGCCGGCGCGACCGCGCCTGTAATGCACCTCACGGATATTGTGTATGTCATCTATCGGCCGCTCATCTGATGAGACCTTTTGACACTGGTTGTTTCACAGATATTGGGTCCCAGATGCGGCCAACGAGACGACGTCCTCAACCTCCATGGCCGGAGACCTCTCGTCGAGCCACAAGAACGTCGCCGCAATCGTAGCAGGCACTGTGTGCGGCGTGCTCGGTCTCGCGGGGGTCGTGCTCGGCGCGGTCTTGCTGTGGAAGAAGCGCGCTGTCCGCAGGGGTAAGACTCCTTTCCGCCCCCATCAGATGTCCTATTTTCGCTGACACACGCAAGCAGATCGCCACAAGTTCAATCCGAACACGGTGTACATCACTGAGCTATCACCGCGCACGGCGACGACGCCCCCGGACTCGGCGACCAAGTTCGGCACGTACGCACGTTTCGACGACGACCTCGAGACCAAGTCTGTCGACGCCAAGAGTGGTGGGCTCACTGTCCCCGACCTGGAATACAACCCATCCCGCACGGGCCTGCGCTCGCGCTCGCGGTCCCCCATGCCCGATCGCAAACCCGCGCCATGAGGCATGTGGTTCTCGGTTTCGCAAGCGTGCTTGACATAGCAGCGTTTTAGTCCCACGTCTCGCCCTTGTCTTCGGCCTGCTCTAGCCGCGCTGTCAGCTAGAAGGCCAGTTTACGTCTGGCATACAACCACGATCACCCTCGTTCACGGCCCGTCCTCACCTTCCCTTCGCTGTCCGCCTGCTTTTTATTCTTGCTCAATCTGTATCAACAACATCTTGCGGATTCTCTTGTGTTCTATCTATCTTGTTCTTTTCTGGTTCAGTGTGCTTTCACAGTCCTTGTTGTACTTATGTACTATATCTTTATGTACAAACCCCTCTAGCGCGCCCACATCGTCGTGGTGACGTCTCACGCTATATATAACTCCTCGTGCCTTCCATCCGCGCTGCCGCGGTATGTATGAAGATCTCATGCGGCGCAAACACGGAGCAGGTGCGTCTATCATCCTCTCGGGGCAATCCCGGACTTAGCGGAAGAGACAGAAGGGGCTATCAAGCGCGGCTTTGCGGGGCGGTCACGCCTCCTCTTTCTGGCAGACGTCGTCACCTTTGACATCCTCGGGGGCTCGTGCGGCGTTGTCGTGGAGGTCGACAGTCGGGGCCGGGCCGTGGTAGTGGCGGCGACCCCTGTGAAGCGGCGATTAGCGGACGTGTCCGTGCGAACCACAGGCGGTCGACGTACCCCAGGAAAAACCACACACTGAAAAGCACGCGATGTCAGCACACGCTGGACCCGCTAAACAGGCACGCAAAGGACTCACAGCGACAGAAGCACGACGCCCCCGGTGATGGGCTGCCCCGGGATCTCGCGTGTGAACAGGTGGCTACGAGGCGAGCAAAGGCCAGACGCACCGCAGCATAGTTCATGTTCGCGCCCGTGACAGGTCGCGCGGTCGGGAGCGAGAAGACGGCGCAGACGAAGAGCGTCCAGAGCACGCACGCGACGTTGACGGTCCACCCGAACCAGCCGTCGCCCATGTAGAACGGGCCCGGGCGGAAGCGCACACCGGGGTGTCCGGTGTACGCGCGGCGCCTGCGCCGCATCGTCAGTCCGCGGGACGCAGAGCGAAGGGAGAGGAAAACGACGCACAGGACGATCGGCACGACGTACGAGAGGTCGAACGCCATGGCGGTCATCGCGAAGACGGCGTCGCTCGCGGCGGGGCTCGCGAGCGCGAGGAGCGCGGGCGCGGCGCTGCCGAGCGCGAGCCCCCAGATCGCGGCGAGCGGCGTGCGCGTGCGCCCGCTGACCGTGCCGAAGAGCCCGCGGTCGGGCAGGCCGTGGTCGCGGCTGAACGCGAAGAGCGTGCGCGAGCCGGCGTGCAGGCCTGTCTGGCACACGCAGAACGCCGTCGTGCACACGGCCGCCCAGACGACGAGCGCGCCCGGCTTGCCGAGCCGCAGCGCGAGGATCTGCAGGAACGCCGACGAGGACGCGTCGCCCGACGTGGCGCTGGTGGCCGCGGTCAGACGGGAGCGGCAAGGGCAGGGAGAGGGCGGCGCTCACTAGGGTCCGGAGCACAGCACGAGGACGATATTCAGCACCCAGCCGATGAGGCCGGTTCCAATCACGGCGATGAATATCGCGGAAGGTGCTTGGAGTTTGCAAAGTGAGACGGATGATGATGGAGGGACGGAGATGAGACATACCGAGGTACGAAGCGCGTCTGACTTCTTCACTGTGAACCATCGCGTGAGTCACTGAAGTGCTCCAGGTGCGTGTGCCTTACGATATGTGCGCCGTTGCGTCGTAGCCCTGCACGCATCGTTAACCGGTGTAGGCAACTCAAGAACGGCGAAATGGCCCACCGTCATAGTCCACTGCACGCTCAGCAAGCCGAAAAGGAACGAAACGCCGCCGTCCCAACCGGGGGCACCGTCGATGAGACCCTCGGCCCCGAACACGACAGACGCGCTGTGCATCTCGTTCCGAGGGGTCAGCGCGAGCAGCGCAACGATGATGACTGTGCGGCACATATCAGCAGGGGGGAAATGGGGCAGCATGCAGGCGCGCGTACCGAGCGTGGTGCCGAGGTTGACGAACACGAAGCCCGTCGTAAATCGGGCAAGTTGGCGTGTGGCGAGGCTGTTCTACGGGCGGAGTCAGCTCGGGCGGAGGGGAGCAAGAGGCGGGAAGAGCAGGACGCACCAGCGCGCCGTGGACGACGAGGAGCGCAACACACAGCCCAACTGATTTGCCCGCGGTGACCTCGTACGCGCCATCCTACCCGCCGGTTCGCCTTACGTCAGAGCACGTCCGAGGCGGATTCTACGTACACACCTTGGCGATTACGACAGCAGACCAGATCATGTTCGCGAGACCATACTCGCTCGAGGAAAGCCCGACGAGCTGCGCGAGCACGCTGAGCCAGCCAATGATCCAGCCGACGACAGGCCGCAGATGTGCAGGGCACAGGTTTGCGGACGCGGTGTATCTAGCGGCAGTGGCGGTCAGTACGATTTGTGTTCTGTCCTTATCCGATCAACGACTGAGAGCCCGTCAGGGCATGAGGCCATTTCGTCTCATCGCGACATGGGCATAGTCGTTCATCGAGGAGAAGCACTCACATCCCGCCGCACGTGGGAAACGCGCTCACAATCTCAGCTACGCTCGCTCCTATACGCGCTGTCAGCCCCAGCCACGCCAGACCAAGAAGCAGGGGGGACGAACCTAGCGTGAGGCACATGAACGAGCCGAGGATCCAGCACCAGGTCACGGACGCAGGCCCGCCTGCGAACAGCGGCGTGTTGAACGTCGTCGCGACGCTCGAGCAGAGGCCCATGACACTGAACGCGAAGCTTATCTGTGGGCAGCAGGTACAGCGGCTCAGCGCGCGTACGCTCATGCGAGAAGGGGCGCGGCGCGACCTACCGTGGACAAGCTCGTGAACTCGCGCTTGAACGACGGCTGGTAGCCGATCTGTTCGAGCAGAGCGTCGTCGTCGCCGTCGTAACCATTGCGGGTGCTCGACTGCAGCGAGCTGCTGTCGGCAGGCTTTGAGACCGTCGCGCTTGGGGTCGTGTGCCGGTGCATGAGGGCGTGCGAGGCAGAACCTGGATGCGGAGAAGCTACGATATATATGCGGGTGGGGCCACAAGGGAGCGCTGCACCGGTAATCCTGTTCGTACGGGGATTGTATCAGCTGTCGCCGCGCGGACCATAGAAGCGTACTTTCCCAAACGCACCGTCGTGGCGAGAAGCGTGGTTTCTCACGGGCGCTATCAGACGAGATAGCGCAGAGTATAGGGATAACGCCTGACTCTGGAGGTCGATTCTTGCTCTTTTCTTATCGCAGAGCAGAGGTCACAAAGGCAAGTAGAGTGCCGCGTTCGACTGCCAGGTGCCTTTCCACAAGTCGTCTGAAGAGCGTCGTAAACTAGAATCGGGAGAAAACTGGTCGCTAGGTCTCAACATGTCGTACTCACCGCTGGGTCGATATGGTCGACTGCTTTTGCAGAATCCGGACTTTGGAGGAAAGGTCCCGACGTAGATCATCCACCGGCCGACCCAATTTCACGTTTAGATGTCATTTGAAACTCCGACCATGCTCGCACCGGCGGTGCGTCTTTCCACAATCACCCATCCTCGTTGCGCGAATGCCCTGAATCAATGACCACACCGACCTGAACGACACGTCAGTTACTACCTCTACGGAATGAGGTGACTTGCGAAACATCCAGTGAAGACCTCATGCTCATATCTTCCGCTTCACCATGCTTTCTAACTTGTAAAGTGACTCGGCGTCGTACTAAGCTTGGGTCCCTAATGCTGTGGTATTCTTCGATTTATTGTCGGCAAAGCCGTGGAATCATCTTCCCTGTGACTCTCATAGCAGGCCAAACTTTCTGCATTGTCTCGCCTACGGTTGCGTGGAGTATGCACTCGACGCCTCCGTCCGTCCTCGGGAGAGTGGACGCGGCCCACGTGAAATAGACGCGGCAGACGCGGCACCGCGCGTCACATCACAATGACGAGCCTCTCCCACGTGGTCCTGAATCCTGCATCCCGGCAGGCGTCTCGCAGAATGTCGGATATTCAAAGCATAACGCGGTGTCGCGAAGGACAGGTCAAGCCCAGCGTACACGCAAGTGGAGGATTCAGGCTGCTTCCAACACTCAGAGGTTTGTATTCGGCAGACTTCAAGCTGTGCTGTCCTACGAGACTTGAGATTGAGGCCTTGATGGCCGCTACACAACGGGATGTACCGTTGGCGTATGCCAGTGGTGTCAACCTATATCCTGTCTGCCTTGCCATGGTTCATATGCATAGCAGAGTGCGCAGAAACGCTGCACGTGTGTAAATGCACGCAGCTTCGTGGCGGACACGTGTAAGCGCATAATGCCGGACAGCACATATCATCCATCAAAGCTGTCCTACCCGGGATCGTTATCTTGACCCGCGCTCTAGCAGCCACCTCCGTGCTTGTGGACCGCTGAAACGGCCGGTCAGTGTGCATGTTTCTACACGTCTGATCTCCCAGATGCTGAGGTATCACCACCTACAGATGAACATAGCCCCCACTCCTCATTACGTGAAAGAGCAAAATGGCACCAACGTCGTCTCAGGTAGATGCCGCACATGATTTGGGTCCGCGTGAAACCTACATGGAGTCAGGATCGCCCGTCACAAAGCTTTTTGACGATATACTCGCCGAGATGTTCCTCCAAATCGCAACTGACATCCGCCTGCGATTCTATCAACGCTGGTGGGACCGATCCTTCAACATAGAGGTACCGGGACCATTCTCGTGGCTCCCCATCACACACGTCTGTCGACATTGGCGAAACATTGCGCTTGCCTCGCCCCCACTCTGGAGTCACGTCGATGTGCGATACGACGACCGCACGGCCACCTTCATCGGACGGTCCGGGAACGCCCCCCTCACCATCCGGCACCACTGGAGCAGCTACACTGCCGGTGCAATCCGGCTCGTTTTTGAGAATATTTCTCGCGTACGCGTCCTTGAACTCAATTCGAATAACATCCCTGGGAGCAATCCTTCGCTGGACGTCCATGAAGTGTACCCAGACACGCTGCTCGTCCTGAAAGAGCTCATTGTCCCTAACGTGGATTTGGACTGGGTAAAGACGATTGCGCGCTCTCAGCTGACGCATCTCCGGGCCAGCAACGGGCTCGGCACTGTCCACGGATGGGCTGAGCTACTGTCCGACCTGCCAAACCTCCTAGAGCTCTCGCTCGACTTTGTCATGCAACAGACCGGCGACGAAGTCACTGCGAAGCTGCTGGGTAGCACAGTCAAGAGACGCCTTGAAGTGATCAACCTGCCGCGGCTCGAATATCTGCACTTGTCTGGGGAAAACGCAGGAATGGCCGCTGGGACGCTACTCAGACGTCTCGCGTTCCCCTCGACAACACACGTCAGGTTCGATGCTTTCTGGTTTGGCATCCAGTCGGACGACATCGATGCATGCCTTCCAGGCATTTTCCATGATGTTGCTACCGGCATCGCACGTACGACAGATGGTCGCAAGCGCGTGTACCCGTCCCTACGTGCGTCCCTGCAGGTCGGGTGTATACTCATGCTGGAGGCTTGGCCGACACTCCGCACCGTGCAAGAACTCAACAACCTGTGGGACATTCGCGAACCCGGGCGCGTCGAGCTCGCGCTCCACGTGCGCCCGCCGCACACCGTACTCGGTGCGGGGCTGGCCGCACTCCCGCTTGAGCAGGTGCAGGTCCTCGCCGTCGTCGGGCTCCCGCACGAGCTGCAGTGGACGCACTTCGCGCCGTGTTCCGCCGTCACCGAGCTCTCCGTCTCGTACACGCGCGCCGCGGTGACCCTCGCGACCGCACTCGCGCAGCCCCTGGAGTCTGGCGGACTGCTCTTCCCTGCGCTCCGCCGCCTGACCGTCGCGGGCGCACACTGGGACCGGCGCTTCGATGCCGCGGGCGAGGAAGACGGCGGCGCGGAGGGCCGCACGCTCGCAGAACGCCTCCAAGCGGCGTTCTGGCAGCGGCGCGAGATGGGCGCGCCCGTGCATGTGCTGTGCGTGCCGTGGGGCGAGAACATCGATGGCGAGCTCACAGCGAATCTCGAGGCGTCGGGTGCGGTGACTGCCCTGGAGTGGCATGAGGGCGTGGATGACCCGGCGTACGAGCCGCAAAGGGAGAGTGTGAAGGAACAGCTGTCGTGGATGCGAGGCGTAAAGTTCTTGTGAAGTGGCCCTAATCTTTCAAATCCATATCATAGGTCAAGCAATGAATCGGGCTTCATGAATTGAACCTCGATCAAGTAATCTCAGCTGCGTGCGATGAATTTGTGCCCCGTCTCGAGAACTTCCAACCACCAAATCCGCGCGCTCACAAGGTCAGGGTACATGGTGTTCGGTGTGGACCACATGTGGGCTCCCTCCGGGTGGCTCCCTCCAGCTTGAAAGTGCATCAGTCAACAGCTACTGTGGCGTCCCCATCTTAGTTCATATCCTGGCACCGGGAAGCACTAGAAGCTGTTGGCAAAATGTAACCGCTAGCGGCGATATGTTCGCTCCGTCGTTTGATTGTTTCTGTGACTGCATTACTGCTGTCTATCGCGTATAGCTGAACTCCGTGGTGCGAACTAGCTAGCGATGTCATCGCTGTACGGAGACAGGATCACGAGGGAGCAAAATTGGACTCACAGGGTGTATATATCTCCAATTGTGTTGAAAGTGTCACCGCCAACCAACATGTCCCAACCTTCTGTTCTGCAGCTGCGCAACCTCGTCTCCGGCGCTGGCCGCGCCCAGCAGACCAGAGAAGGTATGCAAAGGGTGAGCCTAGGTCATCGCCAGATTATTCGGCACTGACGGTAACAGATCATGACGTACTGCCTGCCTGGCGAGATCCGTGCACAGTTCTACCCGCGAGCCTATATCAGAGGCGAGGGGCAAGCCATTTCGGAGGGACCCGACTTCGTCCAGTGGGGCGCCGTGCACCTACTCTTCCTACGGCTGTCCCAGCACCCGAAGCTCGACGGCGACATACGCCGGCGCATCAACTCGGGGAAGGCGGAGGCGTTCTTTCCGGCCTGTGTCCAGCGCGAGCCGCCGCCAAAGTCGCAGACAGACCCCGTCGTGCAGTATGGCTGGGACCGCCACCGCGACCGCGAGATCATCAAGCGCATGCAGGACCAGTGCGCCAAGGTCTTCCTCGGGTGCGACCGCGCAGCATACATCGAGACGACGCCCGAGATCCAGCCCTACCTCCGGGACGACCCCGCCGGGTGGTACACGCGCCTCGCGAGCCATCTCAAATCGCCTCTGTACGCGCGCCACTTCGCGGCGACGATAAAGGCTGGTGTCCAACCGCTGCGAGACATGCTGTCGAACCTCTCCACAAAGCTGGTGATCCTGCACGAGGCCGCACGCGGAGCGACGGACCCGAAGCCTGCGGACGTCCTGGCGGACCTTTGTAAGAATGTGGGGCTTCCTGTATTAGCAGAACTCGACCTCCCTGCCGATGCCAAGGACGAGATACGCAACGTGAGTGTCCGAGGTCGTATTGGTCTGTGGCAAGATAAAGGCTTAATTTTGTTCGCAGTTGCTCGAAAGTGTTCAGACAATGGCACAGAACCCAGGGTCCGCTGTTGACATGCAGTTCAACATGTTGGGCTTGTCACAGATCGTGGACGCTCACAACGTCTTTGCTGTTTTCGCGACTGCGACGGACGAGATGGACGTCTTAAATGGCCTAGTAAGCTTTCTTGCTGGTATCACAGGCCTCTCAGTGCGTATGTCGTTGTCTCAAAACCTCACGCTCTGACAGAATTTTTCAGTTGATACCAGGCGTACGCGAGCGACTCATGGCCAACGAGATCGCCAAGATTGTCAAACGCGTCGGGGAGCAGCTGGGTCGGCGTTATGACCTATGGAATTGAGCGCAGTTATTTCTGCCTGTATAAATATTATGCCAAGAACTCAACAAAATAGACGAACCATTGAGGGCGACACCTTCATGTAATATATGTGGACTTGTCATATGCCAGGCAGCGAAAGTGAGGGGAGAAAGGAAAGGATATGCTAAGCTACCCTCGGCCTGTAGCCACGTGCTACCGCTGGACGTTCCTCACGTGACCTGGAAACTTGTGCATTTTCAGAAATTAGAGCTTTCCCTTCGCACTCGACCTCTACCAGCCGGCTGGGACATGGCTTCGGCACTCGCTCAGCAGCTTGCACAGTCTGCATCTCTGAACAGTGCTCTCCTCGTCGATAGGTCTCGCCGAAAACCCACAGCGTCCTACCTCTTCACCGCCCGCGAAGCCGACCACCATGACCTCGAGTCTATACACGCTCTTGCAGTCAACGCCTTCTTCCGTCTAAAGACGGTAGAGCCTGCTTTATCTGCTTACGAGGATGCTCTTTTCTCCGACGCCGCAAAAGCGACCGACAGGACGCTACAAAATGCCGAGGCGAATGCCCGGCTCAATGCGAGTCTAAACTCGTTTTTGCCTTTGCTAGGCCCCTACCTGCTCGAGACACCCACTGGCAAAATCATCGAATGGCTTGTCAGACGTTTCCGTGTACACGAGTTCAACGTCGAAGCCGTTCTCGCGCTGTTCATGCCATTCCAGGAGTCCCCGCACTTCACTAAGATGCTTTCGATATTACACATCTCGTGCGTCCGCCAAGCACTCCTTCCTGCAATCTACCTGACCTCCATGCAGTGATAGGTCCGCGTTTGCGGCTCTACTGCCCTACCAGTCGACGTCTACCCCCATCACGCACAATGCTCTCGTCGAGCTCATGCTGAAGCCAACGAACACCGACCTTGCTCGCTTCGTTGGCAATCTTCTTCCTGCAGCAGTCAAGACGCCTTCTGCCGCTGCGGTGCATCGTGCTCTTGTTGCATTCCACGCGGGCACCCTTATGGATTTTGTGAAGCGCATGCGGGACCTCCGCGCAGGGCCACTTGACGAGGGAACGCTTGCCTGGGTTCTCCCTGCAGCAGTTGAGCCCCTGCAAGTTTGTGCGGAGCTCGAGGTCGAGAGTGCAAGGGACGCGCTCGTGAGTGAGGTTGTCCTGTCGTCCTACCTGCTCCTTTCGGCCCTTGCGCACACCACCCCACTTTCCTCCAAAGCGCTCTCTGCGATTCTCAAAGCCGCATCGGCATGCGCACACCGCGTATCGCCTAAGCAGCTCGTTCGGACCATTGCGAGCATATGCGCGTCGCAAGACCCGAGCGTGGTCTCACCACTCCCGAAGACAGTGGTCAAGGCCGTGATGCGGCTCCCTGGCGTCGAAAGCGAGCTGCAGGAGACGCTCAAGTTCGCCGGTACCGAGAAGTTCGTGGGGCCCTTCGTCCAGAGCCTCGTGGCGCGCTTGAACGAGGAGCGCGCGGCCGACATCCTCACTGCGCTTGTCACCTTCCAGGCCGTCCCGCTCGCCACCTTGCGTGACCTCACCAACGCGCTCATTCAGCAAACAGTCTCCGCCGAGTCAGACGCTACTGCACTGGCACGCGTCCGCTCGCTCCTCGTACACGTTCAGCAGCGCCACCCGGATTTGTTGCAGATCTGCTTCCAAGCTGCACTGAAGGATGCTGGGGAGAACAAGGATGCTCTTGAGCAACTGCTCATTTCGCTCTCTGTGGAACTCCCTGGCGGTCCGGCTGGGGCGAAAGACACAGACATGGTCGTCGCCTCCACCAGCGCGGATACCTCTGTTCGCGTTGTTGCGGTCCGTGAGCTCTACGAAAAGCTTGCCAAGGGCAACCTGTCGTCTTCTGATCTTGTAAGTGAGGATTTGGCCGAGTGTAAGCGACTTTACTCACGATGCTCTCTCCTTGCAGGCGTCGACTCGTTCCGCCCTTGTTGCTCGTGTGCAGGATACCCACGCGCAAGTCTTGGAGGCGTTGTACGCCAATCCGTCTGTCCTCCTGCCAGTGCTGCTCGAGGACCCTGCCGCCTATGTTAACACGGTCTCCCAAGTCCTGCATTCACAGGGGTCGCTCAGCCGAAATGTGATCAGAGCACATCTTGGCTTCATAGCCACACACTTCTACCCGGCCATCGCTTCGCTTTCCAACACGAGCGAGCTCGCGGCCGCCGTATTCCAGCGGATATTCTTCCCCTACCTGCTCTACTCCAAGCCCCGCCAGCGCACCGCATCCCTCGTTTGGGAGATCATCGAGTCCACCGAGAAGTCAGCGAGGGCGCTGCCATCTTTTCGCGATTCGAGCTGCTCGGCGGTGTTGTCGACGCGCTTCGCTGGGAAGAGGCGCAAAAGTCCTCCAGCAAGGGCACCGAAGACGGCTACCAAGCCACAGAAGCGCTTGCGAAAGCCAACATCACCATGGCCGCGAAGATTGCGGAGAACCTTGTCGGCTCTCCTGCATTCGCCACGCACCTTGACCTGTTGCTTGTGCGGCTCAGCGAGAACGATGCCCATTCTCGTGCACTGGCGTACCTCGTGTGCCGTGCGCTCCTCGGATACCTCTCTGGTGAACGCCAGATCGACACTGCACACAAGATCATGTCTGCTATGCAGCTTGAGAGTTTGGATGGACTGGAGGACTTCATGCGTGGTGCAAATGATTTGCAAGTGGTATGTCATATATTACCGCCCGTTCCACGCAGCCGATACTCAACTGCATCCAGTTCCTCCATGACGCCAGCCTAAGTACCGCTGTTGTGCTCAAGCCCAGCAAGCGTGTCACCTTGCATCGTCTCCAGGTCGCGATTCTTGCCATGTTGCCAAAAATACAGCGCCCGGCAGGTGCAACACTGAACTGGCTCGAACCTGCGACAGACGAGACGGTCGGCTCTAACTACATTGACCTCATGCGCCGCGTCTATACCCTCGTCAACGCCAGTAGTGCTCTTCCCGGGTTGTCCTCGAACCTGATGACGGCACTCTTCGTCAATGTCGGCGACGATGCGCTCAGGTTCCTTGCTGGCCTCTGGCTACAGAGTCGGGCAGGTCCGACTGCATTCGATCCCGCCCAGTACAGCGCGCTCAAGCACGCCGCGGCGTTCCTCGAGGCCCATTATTCGACGCAGCGCTTCGTCGACTTCCAGACTGTTCTTCCCGCGATGCTAGTCGCTGTGCAATATCCCGACCAGCGCGTGCGCGAGGCAGCGTTTGAGTGCATTGCAGCACTTGTTCGCCTGGCGCAGGCCAGCAGCCCTACCGCTGTGTATGCATTCGATGCGATCTACGGTGCCAGTTCTGGTAAGTGCACCTGCAACAGAGAAAACCAAGTAGTTATACTGACTCGTTCTTTTTCCATTACAGTCGACCTGCAATACCTCGACTGGGCAGACTTCAACCGGTACATCCAGGCTTTACAAGCCTCGCGTGACCACCTGGTCAATGACGCCTCGTACCTGCGCATTCTGCACCAACAACAGCTACTTCCTATCAAGGGCGAAGCGAAGAAGGATGCGAACTTCAAGCAAAGCGTCATTTGCTTCCTGCTCTCCCACGTGAACAGCTGTATACTTCTGCCCATGAAGCTGGCGCTCCTTCGCAGCCTTGAGGAGGTTTCAAGCACGGCTAAGGCGCAGATCCTTTTGCCTATTGCCGAGAAGCTCGCGGGTGATGAACTGCCCTGGCTCGGCGCGGGCGAGGATGCGGAGGCATTCCTCGTGCTTATTCTCGCCAGTCTCGACTCCTCTGCCGTCGAACTCTTGCACGATCGCTCCGACAAGCCATGGGACGTTTACATCAAGATCATCCGCCGCTACTTCCAGGCAGACGCTCCTGCTTCTGCCAGGAAGGTTCTGGCCAGCCGCCTTCAGAATGGGATGTTTGCAAAGTTGCGCCTCGACCGTAAGGTTGAGCTTTGCAAGGTGCTGCTCGAGCAGGGACAGGAACATTTGGACGTCGTAAGTCACATTCATTGAGTAGTGGATTCACACGCTGACCGTTTGTCCCAGTCTAGCGATTGCAGAAATGTTCTCAGTTTCGTCCTTACGGAAGTCGATGTCATGATCGACCTCCTTTCCACCCTACAGCCAAGCATAGCGGATCAGCGGGCACCCAAGCGGGCCAAGGTCGACAGGTATGCAAACTGTAGCCGTCTGAGACACTCCAGCTGACCATCGATGCGTTTAGTCGAAGCACTGGCGCATACTCCGTACTTTCCTTCCTCGGAGAGATCTTGGGCTCCAAACCACTTCCAGGATCGCTGGAGCTCGTTTCCACTCTTCTCGAGACGCTTAGCAAAGTGGTGCACGACACTTCCTCCTCCGTTGCAGAGAAGACCTACGTCGAGCAGCTGCTCATGTCCGCGCTGGAAAACGCCGCAGTCAATATCCCTGACGGCGTCTCGCTCTCAGGGTCCAATGTTCGCCTGGATGTTCTTGTTGCACTAATCCGAGTCTCGGAGAATCCGCAGACGTTCAACCAAGCGTTGCTGCTCATGGCGACCCTTACCCGTCTTGCGCCTGACGCTGTCCTCCGCAATGTCATGCCCATCTTTACATTTATGGGCTCGAATGTCTTCCATCGCGACGACACCTACAGCTTCCGTGTGGTGCAAAAGGTGCGTAGTTCTTTGACAGTGTTTGGAGCGGTTGCTGATCACATCTGCAGACTATCGACGGAATTGTCCCTGTCATGGTCAACTCGCTGAAGAGCTCGCATGCTAACAAGCTTGCTCTGGCAATTGCCTCTCGGTCATTCCTGCGCATCTTCACGGACGCAGCGAATCACATTCCGCGTCACAGGCGTAATCACTTCTTTGCTCACCTCGTCGACGTCCTGGGCCCAAGCGACTTCCTGGCACCCGTTTGTCTGCTCCTTGTCGACAAGCACTCTAGCAAGGTCATTCGTCAGAGCTCCACGGATGTTGTGGCAACCTTGGCGTTACCACTTGCTACTATGGGCCGCCAGAGCCCCGAGTTGCAATTCTCCGTAAGTAATGATTCCACTACGTGCAACTGCAGCTAATTACTCGGCGTTAGACACTTGCTGAGATGCTTTTGGAAGCTCACCGCCTCATCAACGCCGAGCTGAAGCTGGCACCGGAAGCTGACACTTTCCTGGAGGCCACACCGTACGTTCATACTCCCTTCGTTGGCGTTTTGCAAATGTTGATCGATAAACAGGGATGAGGAGCGTGGTCAGCACGCCAGTACTCCGAGGAGACAAGCCCATGCGATCCTCGTTTTCGTCCGTCATGCCTTGGAGCAACTCGCGCAAGCAGTCGCTCCACGTCACCCGAGCGTAGCACCAGCTCGACGCTCCTGGGCACTTTGCTGGATCTCGCAGTTACCAAGCGTGCCAAGCTGGCTGAAGCATCCATGGCACATATCTCGAAGGCTGCAGACCGTGCCGTCCGTGATGCTTTAAGTGTCATGTCTGCGGCAGACTTCATCGCCGGCGTTCTCGCTGTCATTGAAACCGGAGAGGCTGCAGTAAGCTCCAGCATTTCATGTGCAATTTCCTCTGCTCACCATGCCTTGAAGATTCTGGACGGTGTCTTTAACCTCCTTGGTGACCAATTGCCCAACGTGTCCGACAAGGTCAGGCAAGATTCTAAGGCGTCCATCATCAAGATTGTGGACGTCATCAAGAACTCTTGCCCACTGCGAATGCAGAGATGCTCCTTCCCGCCGCTCTCTAGCGCTCAACTCCATCACTAACACACTCTCCTCTGGTGAAGAGTATGCACTCACGAGCACTGTTACTCTTGTTGTCAAGTGCGTCCGTGAACGGCGTGCGACTGCTTCAGCACTGTCGACGCTGTTGTCTTTAACGTATGTACTAAGCTATTTTCAGAATCTCTTGACGATACTGACGTGAACATCGTAGTTCAAAGCTTGGCCCGCGCACCATCCCCTTCTTCAAGGACATTGTCAAAGAGTGTGTCAGCGTCCTAAGGATGGCGACCTCGCAGCTGCGTCCGACGCTGTGGCGGTCCTTCAATCATTGCTCGCCTCCATTCCGAACTTCTGGGGCAGCTCTGACTTACCCAGATCATTGACCTGTACTTAGACTCGACTGTTGCTGCCTCGCAGTCCGTTACAGCACTCATCTGGACAGTGGTAAAGTCTGTCACCAAGAAGATCCGTCCAAGGTGCTCGTGCCGGTTTTGTGCGAGTATTGGACGCTCTCTCTAAAGGGCGATGTAAGTCGTCTTCTTGCACCCTCAGTCGTATATCACGCTCACCAATCTCGACAGATTGTTGCAGCCAAATTCCACGCGTTCTTTACAGTCCTAAAGAGGGCCGTGCATGCCGCGGACCGTGCGGTTATCTCAGACAACCTGCGCGCACTCACGAAGACGTTCTTGGATGCCTTCCAATACTGCGCTTCAAGCCCGGAGATCAAGACGGATGCCCAGGGCGAAGTCGTCGCGGCCTTCCTGGAGCTCGTAGTCAAGCTCAACGAGACCGTATTCAGGCCACTCTTCCGCAGGCTCTTCGACTGGGCATTCACTTCTGACGCGAATGAGGCACGGAAGGTCGTCTTCTGCCAGGTGTACATGGCTCTTCTCGACTACTTCAAGAACCTCATGACACCGTATATGGCCTTCCTTTTGACACCATTTGCGGAGGTCCTCAACAGCTACGCCAAGTCTGAGGTCAACGAGGATCTTTGGTTGGCCATCGTCCAAGTCGTCGCCAAGTCCTTCGCTCACGACGAAGGCGCGTACTGGAGAGACGACAGAATCCGCACGCTGTCTGCGCCTCTCATTGCCCAGGTCGCAG